>CM066727.1:205346933-205406933 GCA_033961575.1 Aselliscus stoliczkanus
GCATCAGGGTGCCCCTCAAGCAGTCGCTCCCTGGGAACCTCCTGGCCCCCCTCCTCCAGAGAAGAGACCACCTCTGCTCCGGGGCCTGCGTGGCTCGGCCGCCTGGCGCCTTTCTCCAGTAACACCCCTCCACGCATGCTCTCGCTGCTCGCCCTCCCCCGCCCTCCCTGCCGGGCTGTTGAGCGCCTGGAGGGCAGAAATGGGCCTAACTGTACCCGGGGAGGCTAGCTCAGCGCCTGGCCGTGTCAGCACTGACCCGTGTTCACCGGCTGGAGAAGTGAATGCGTGTGACAGACTCAGCCGGGCGGCGTGTAAGTAGCTTGGGCCCCGGAGGCAGCGGCCAGGAAGCGGGTGCTCAGTAAATGCTGGTCCCCTGGGTGCTTTACGAGGCCCCGCGCTGTGGCTGTAGGAGTGAGAAAGGGCTTATTGTGCAGACCTTCGCGTGTCGCTCAGCTTTTCGTTAAGATGCACCTGAGGCCTCGGTGATTGGAATGGACGGGCATTTATTGTTTTTGGTCAGTGTTTCTCCCAGGTCAAACCGCCCTGAAAGTTTTAACAAATTGGAATTAAAACCAGTTCAAAAGAGAGGGAGTGTTAGGAAAAAAATAGCTTCAATTATGGGTTGATTATTTTTTTCCTGTTATTCCTGGTTTTTCAGAAATAAAAGGTGTTTTTTTGTTTTGTTTTGTTTTTGTTTTTTTTGAGGGCAGTGTCACTGGCCCTCATATGTGGGACCTGAACTGGTGTCCCAAGCCAGCGCTTAACCACCGTGCCACTCGGCCGGCCCCCAAAAGATGCTTTTAATTATGACTTCTTTGCATACACCATTCTGTGACAGGTTTCTGGTTCAGTCTAAAATGTGATATTTTGCAACCAATTAGGATGAATGAGTCCCGGTTGCCTTACGGTTTGGATTCACAGAGTGAGCTGACTAACCACATTCGTAAGCATAGCAGAATCACGCTCTGGCATTTGTGTGATGTGTCACAGTTTACAAATGCCTCCCCACGTGTTATCTCTTGGCTCCTGGTGGAAAGTCTGTGCCTTACACGAGGCAGGTATTTTTATTTCTTCCACGTTTCAGGGAGGAAATGAGCTCCAGAGGTGAAGGGGACCGTCTAAGGCCTCACAGGATGTCGTAGGCCCTGCTGGGCTTCCACCCACATCTGGCGTTTGTCCCTTTATGCTGTGTGTCCTCTCTGTGTCCTTTGATCCTGGAGGTCGGCTGGGGCAGTTCCCCAAAGTGGGACTTTTATTGAGAAGCACAGAAATCACAGTACAGACAAACACAAAATTGTGGTATTGTTTTCATGACAATATTTCAGTTGCTTTTCAGAAAGCACACTGTTGTAGAAGAAAGAAATATTATTTATTTTCTGCTTATTGAAGTTTTTCTTGCATTTTAACTTTATCTCTTAGAGGACCAGTGATTTTACAATCTCATTCCAAAAAATACAGGGAGAGAAAGCTGAAAGGGAAGCCAAACACAAACTTCAAACACAAAGACTCAGGCTGTTGAAACAAAAGGGTGGGAGAAGATATGCCATGCAAACACTAATCAGAAGAAAACTCACTGCTTATAATAATGTCAGGAAAATCAACATCGGGACAAAGAATTATACTAGAGACAAAGAGGCATGCTTCATAATGATAAAAAAGTGCCACTCATTTAGTAGATAATATCTTTCCTAAATGCGTGTGCACCTCATAAAACAGGTTTATAATGCATGAGGCAAACACTGTCAGAAAGAAAGGGAGAAACAGACAAATTCACAATCAGGGGCAGACATTTGAACACCCCTCCCTCAGTGAGTGATAAGATATGTAAATTTAAACATCAGCAAAGGTCTGAAAGGTACGCACAGTGCCGTCAGCCGCCTGGGTCTATAGACCATCACGTCCACCTGGCACGTTCTCCCATCGCTCTGCATGTTGAGTCCTAATAAATAACCAAGGGCTGAACTAACACCGAGTTCTTCCGACCAAATGCTGTAAAGCAGAAATCAGTCTTAACAATAAGATACCCAGGAAATCCTCAAATATTTGGAAGTGTGTCAACGTACTTCTCAATATCTCATTAATCAAAGAACTCACAATGGCAATTAGAAAATATTTTGAACTGAATGATAATGACAACACATCAAAATTCACGTGATGCCACTGAAACAGTGTTTGGAGGGAAATTTGTACCTTTAAGTACCTGTCCTAGGAAAGAATAAAGGCTTCAAATCGTGATCGAAGCTACCACTTTAGTAAGCTAGGAAAAGAGGAGGAAGTTACAACTAAGTAAAAGAAGGGAAATAAGGATGGAAACCAATAAACTGGAAAACGGATAAATAACCGAGGCAAGAATCAAGAAAATCTAAAATTAATTTCTTGAAAAGATTAATAAAAACTTCTAGGAATACTGCCCAGTGGAGAAGAGGAGAAGACATGGATTCCCATGCTCAGAAATGAATGAGGAAGCATCACTATAGATTCTACAGACATTAAAGAAATAAAGGAATATTATTTACAACTTCCTGCCAATAAATTCAAGACCTTAAATGAAATGGACACAGTCTTTGAAAGACAGGACCTAATAAAACTGATACAAGAGGAAATAGAAAACTTCAATATCCCTGTATCAATTTAAAAAATAAATTTGTAATAAAAAACCTTCACACAAGGAAAGCATCAGGGTCCGATGATGGCTTTGTTAGTGAATTCTGTCAAACATTTAGAGAAGGAATAATGCCAGCTCTGCTCCAAAAGCCCTTTCAGAAAAGAGGGGAGGCAACATAGCCCTGACACCAGAGACCTCACAAAGGCATTGCAAGAAGAGAGAAATGAGGGACCAGTCTCTGATGAACATAGACAAAAAGTTCTTTAAAAATATGTTAGTAAGTTGACGTTTGCTTCGACCTATGAAGTATGAACTGCCAGAGGAATTGCTCTCTTGTTGGAAACAACTAGAAACTGGACCGAGCCTATGAAACAGCTGCTTTCGGGGCTGGACAACAGGCAGCGTAGGACTGTACCTTTCTCCCACTTAGAGTTGGAGGCTGTTTCCAGGCAGCACCATGGGGAGGGGACCCTGAACTTACCCTGGCAGTCTTGCTGCGCTGAGGAGCCTGGAAAGGGGATTTGGGGGGCCCCAGACCGAATGTGTGGAGCGGAGTGCTAGGGAAAGAGAGCATTCCAGAAGCCGAGCCCCAGATGTCTACAGCGGGGTCCCATCCAGTCCTTGGCGCAGTGCTGTTGTGTTCATGAGCGGGGTGAAATTCCATGAGGCCGGGAAAGACTTCCCCAGAAAACAGCAAGCTGAGCGGTTCCCAGAGCTCACCCAGGCCTGGGTGCTGGGGATTGCTGGCCGTGGCGGCAGAAAGCGGGCCCTGGAAGGAAGGCCCTCTCCTTCCAGTAGCCTAACGTGGGGAGAGTGTGTGCTGAGGGTCCGAGCAGTGGAAGGCGTGCACCCCACAGGGGCCTACTGCTGAGGACGCGGGCTCCAGAGGCGACCGGTGCTAAAGACAGCTGAGCACCCACGCTGGCCTGGGCCTGAGCGCTGGGGAAGCCGGTGCACGAGGCACGCGCGACAACCCCGCCCTTTGGTGCCCCCCCCCCCATGCCCAAGAGGGTCCGTCACACCAGCTGGCCAAGAAGAACGCTTTACAGGACCCTGTCCCATCATCACAGAGGCAAGAAATGGATGATCAGCACACCTGGCATTCAGTAAAAAAGTTTCTGCAACGAAACAGAAAAATATGACTTCGAATGAGAAGCCAGATCCATCATTGGGAACAGACTGCGAATCAGTAATAAAATTAGGAGCAATCTCATAAAAAAGTGAGTGAAAGACTTCAACATAAACGTCATAAAGGGCCCAGAAATGTCCAGAAGTCCACGAAAGTCTGTCCAGCAGCTCAGCATTGTTCCCCCGCGCAGAAGTGCTGACAAAATCATAAGGAGAGACCGTGCAACACCTCCTGGAGTGGCTCACAGGAAAGGCTGACGGCACAGGATTTGGACCAGGACGTGGAGCAGTGGGAACCACCAGACTTTGCTGGCGGGAAGTTGAAGTGGTTCGGCCGCTTTGTGAGGGTGGACACGGGTCTGCTCTGGGAGCCGACACTCCCACTCCTACCATTGGCCCAACGGAAGTGAAAACGATGCCCAGCGGAGGTGCAGCCGTGAGAAGATGCACAGCAGTTTTTTCTTAGCCCTGGGAGCTTGTGAACAACCCAGACGTCTGTGGACAGGTGACTATGTCAACAAATTGTGACATCTGGAGAACAGAATATTTGTTCTGCTTGTAAAGAATGAAATACTAGTCCACGCAGCAGGTGTGACTCTAACAGACATACTTTGAGCAAAAGAAATAGGACACCACTGGGTCCGTTGTGTGTGTGGCCTTTCTGTGAATTTTAAGAATAGGCAGAGCTCATCTGTGACAATAGCAGAAAGGGGTTAACTCAGGTGGGGGCAGAGGGGTGCCAGAAACGGGGCTGGAAGTGTTCTGTACCTTGGTGGGGGGAAGCTACAGTCATTCCTTGATTGTAAGTTATATTTTAATTTAAAAATATGACCCACCCCCCCAGAAAAAAAACCACATCTCTAATGGGGTGGAGGAAAGAACTGAACATTCTTCTTGCCAGCACTTCCCACCTAGAGCTGTAAGATGCTGCGTTAGGACAGATGAGAAGCAGGATTGTGGGATCCGACTTAACGATCTCGTGGAGCAGGCCAGAGGGCTCTAGGTGGGCTGGCTTCACGGTTCCTGGCGCTCCTAGAGGAGAGCCGTGAGGAGCCCCGCTGTCAGGAAGGCGCCATAGCCCTGGGCGAGGCCTGCTGGGGCTGGAGGTTGGGCGGATTTTGAAAAGGCGGAGGTGAAATGTCACGGGAACGTGGTAGCTGGGAGGAACGCCCTAGGGTGCAGGGGAAAGGTCTGGGGGGGCACGCTGAACCCCTCCCCGAGTCTAGTCCTGTGCGTGCACAGAGATGCTCACTGCGCCCACACACTGTTCTGGATAAACGTAGATAAATTTATTCCAGCCCCCCCCGCCCCCCGCCCCCCGGAAGGTTCCCATTCTTGTCGACAGCAGTTTGTATTCTAGTGTATGGCTCTGCTGGCCATGTTTTTAATCCTCTCCCTAGTAATGCCACTTGGATTGTTTCCAGGTTTTCGTTACCAGGGAAGTACTCAGGGGAACACCCTTGTGCATCTGTAAATACCCCATAGAGCGGGTTTCTTCAAGTGAAGCTGCTGCTCACACGTTACACACCTCCAAGATTTGATCAACAGAAAGAGTGTGTCACACACACGCTGACCAGACTGTAAGAGAGGGGCTGCCCCCCAGAAGCCATCCACGGGTACTACTCGTTCAAAATTTTATCCGATTTGTGACAGACTGCTTCTGTTACTTTGTAGTTCTTTGATCACCATTGAGATTATGTGTGTATTTTTGTATGTTTTTTAGCCATGTCTATGTCCTCCTCTGAATGTTCCATTTTTCTTTAAATTGAACTTTTACTTTTGTATATACTGTTTATATGTTAGTTATGGTAACCTTCTTGTATGTTGCATGTATTTTTCAAGTCTGTCATTCTTTTTTTTTTTTTTGAGGGCAGTGTCACTGGCCCTCACATGTGGGACCTGAACCAGGGCCGCTGGTGTCCCAAGCCAGCGCTTAACCACCGCGCCGCTCTGCCGGCCCTGGCCCGTTTCTTTATCTCTTTAAGTGAAGCCCCGTAGTTTTCTTCATGTTTTTATCCATTTCCTGTTAAGCCTGTGCCTGTAATACATTCTAGTTATTTTTTTGTCTGTAGAGAAAAGCTGTTTATTTATTTTTTTTTTAAAGATTTTACTGGGGAATTGGGGAAGGGAACAGTATTCGGGAAAAACTGTGTTTTCCAGGACCCATCAGCTCCCAGTCACGTTTCTCTCCTTCAGTCTTAGCTCCAAGTCCTGTTGCTGCTTTCAGTCTAGTTGCCGGGGGAGAAGCAGGGGCATGGGGTGTGGGCACACAGCCCACCGTCCCATGCGGGAGTCGAACTGGCAACCTTGTTGTTAAGAACACACACTCTCACCAGCTCAGCGCAGGTGCAGCTCACTGGCCCATGTGGGAATCGAACCGGCCACCCTGTGGCGCAGAGCTCGCGCTCTAACCAGTTGAGCCACTCTTCCGGCCCAGAGCTGTTGATTTTTGAACGTGCTTGTCTGGGGCCGTCTTGCTGACTCAGAACAGAGGTGTCTGTCTCCCCGCCCCGCCTGCCTCTCTATGTTGCTTTCCCCCGCCCGCCCCAGGCTGGTCGGGTGCTCAATGGCTGTACCGGGCCCCAGCCTCACATCTGCCCCCAGCGACTTGCAGAGCAAGGCCAGGACTGCATCTAGCTTTCTCAGAAGACCACAGCCTACTGGCTCTCGTCTCAGGGGCTCAACTAGGGTCCCAGGCCTGCCCATCGCCGAATCAGTCAGTGGTGAGGGCGGGGCTTAGCTCTGTACCAACTAATCAGACCCATCTTTGGAGTGGGTGGGTGGGTTCGGCTTCCCGCGGACTGACGGACACCCCTCCCTCCCAGGGCTGCTGCAGGGAGGTGTGCACAACCCGAATTCTGCTAGAAAGATGGAAGGGGCGAGTGGGCCCGGGTGACAGTCTGCTCCTGACATCGAACAGAGTGGTCCTGGCTTTCCCGTCAACCCAGTTGAACACCTTGGTGAAGTTACATGATTCCTGATTTGCGACCATTTTATTCCTGGGGTAAATCCTACTTATGTGCGCCGTTCCTTGAATATCTGGTTTTGATGTACTCTGCCAAGGTTTTATTTTGGGTCTTTTTGTCCATATTCCTAAGTGAGATTTGTCTGTGTTACACAACCCTTTATAATAACGGGAGGTAATAGAGTGGCCAGACCCTGGGACATGAGGGGCACTTAGTTCCTGTGTCGCCTAACCTCTGTGGGACCGCTCCTCATTTACACGCTAGGATCACAACCCTAATTAACGGAAGCAGTTTTGAGCACCAAATCAGATACATATGAGAGCTCCTTTGAAAGATGAAAGCTTACGCAAAGTCAGAACTGTGTCTCAGACTGTATATTCTAGCATTGTGGTGAGTTTCTTCCTTGAGGAGAAAGGTTCAGAGTCGCTAACAACTGAGATTTCTCTCGGCTTCCTTCATAAACCATAATCAGAGAGGCGCTGGGAACGTGCTTGGTAAACATCACATTATTGGTGTTTGGATAGGAAGTTCCTGCTTTTCATAATGTCTTTAGGGACTGGGGAAGATTTGATATTTCCTGAGATTGCTGTGAAATGCACGTTATTGCGGCAACTGTTGCCCAATTATTCTCTCCTTGCTTTACTTAGACTTTAGTAATTGGAAAAAGATTAGATATCAGGACTTTGTATTTTGTTGATTATATTACCGAAGTTGCCTCTTTAATCATTTCCTTTATTCCTGGTATTAATCATTAGCTCCGAGATGTTAGGAGAAGAACCTAATGGTGGATTCGTAACTCAAAGGACAGAAATAATTGCTTCGGTTTCAGAGGGATTGACTGAGTGTTGATATACCCACAAATTGATTTTTTTTCTTTTTTTTTTTTTTTTTTGAGGGCAGTGTCACCGGCCCTCATATGTGGGACCGAACCGGGGCCGCTGGCTTCCTAGGCCAGCGCTTAACCACCGCACCACTCGGCCGGCCCTATACCCACAAATTGAAATGTATCTTCTAGCTGCTCGGGGCATGTGAAAGGGACACTCAAGGAGACATGGGAGGTCAGACAGAATTCAGGGGCGCTTTGCCCTCCGCTCGCCTGCTGGGCCTTGCTCCCTCTGCCCCTGGCCAGCCCTGCCCCCTGTGGCCCTCTCACCTGTAGGTATCTGTAGGCAGCAGGAACTCGGGGTGGTCTGTTTGAAGGCTTTGTTGTCCGTGGTATGTATAATACGGCCGCTCCTGAATCAGTGCTGTATACGTACAAGCTTATCCCATGACGTAGGTTCTTTCAAAGCCAGTCCTGAGAAAACCACTTCATACAGGTGTTTTTAAACAGCAATGGTGAGAGTGAGACAGGATGAAACAGTGACAGAGAGAGAGCGCGCGAGCGAGAGAGAGAGAGAGAGAGAGAGAGAGAGAGAGAAAGAAGGAGGAGGAGTGAGGGAGGGAAGGAGGACCTCATTAAGGTGTGAAGTTGGGGAAACTGCATTTTGGGGCGAGAGATGGGGGAGGGGAGTGAGAGAAAGGGAGGAGGGGTGGCAGGCCACCTGCCTCTGCTGGCCCTCTGTGTCCCAGGGTGGTGCTGGGGACACCTGGGTGCCCTTAGCAAACAGGTCTCCTTAAGACTTAAATGTAGACAGGCAGCCCTTAGCGCTGTGTGAACAGAGTGGTAACTGCTCTCAGACATGGACACGGTCAGTATCTGAAATTTTTGTTATTTAGGTTCATTCTGGATTTACACGTGGGGCTCACCGCCCTGGTAACCCTGGTCAGCGCACGGGGCGGGGGAGGGGGTTGTCTAACTGTGTGTAAACCCTGTTCTCCTTGTCTCTTTTGTGCCAACAGAGGAATTACGGAAGTTGAGCTGGTCTGGAATCCCCAAGCCAGTCCGTCCCATTACGTGGAAGCTCCTCTCAGTAAGTGTCACCCGCATGGGCTGCCCGTCTGCACGCCGCCTCCTGTGAGAAGTCCCCGTCGTCGTCTGGCCCCATGTGCGCCTGTCCTGTCCTGTGATCCGAGCCTTAGCCTGTGCTAAGCTGATGTTTACCATCCTCGGCTTAATTTCAGGCCTGGCTTGACAAGGCTGGCGGAAAATGAAGATAAGCAATAATTTATGGCAGCTGTATTTTTCTCTGATTTTATTATTAAAAAAAACACCTTTGTAACATTTTGAAACATGGGATGTAGAAAGGTTCCTGTATAGAGGATTATTTCAACAATTATTTCAGCTCTGAGGAATCAATGACAGGGAGAGATGTTTGAGCATTTTTTTTTTTTAAATATTAGTAACGATGTTAGGGGAGAAATGGATGTTAGAAGTAGTGTGTTTCTGGGATGGAGGGTGGGGGTCTGGCTCCTCACTCCTCGCACTCAGCTAGCTGCCCGTCTTGGGGCCCCTCGGGAGCAGGCTGCGTGGCGGGGGGCGCTGTGACTGCCGTGTGCGTAGCTGGGGCTTCAGACTGGACGTGAACATGCCCTGCCAAAACCCCAGGGCGACTCATAGACAGCTTTCTTCTCTTTGCCTTTTAAAATGATCTTTGGAGCCACGTCAATAGGGAACTCTTAAGTGTTTGCTCTAAACTGGGTCTGACTTGCCATATTTAAAAGCCTCTTTCTTGCTAACGAGTCTAAGTAAACTTGCAGCCTAGTACTTCGGCATCCTAAATGGACATCACCTCTGGACGGTGCATATTTATTGATGAAACAGCCCTTTTTGCAATTAAAATGAGACCTGCTGCAGTTGCTTATGTATTTGTTTGGCTTTTTAAGTGTTTATATCCAGTTTTCCAGATGTCCTCTAAGGTAGGTCACACGCTTTTCAGAGTGACTCGTAGGAAGTGTCGATGGAAGTGCCTTCAGGACCCTTCCCTGCGGTTCTGCATCTGCCGAGGGCGGCCAGCGCCTGGGCGGCACGTTTCACGGGAGTGACTTTGTCCCGCTGTATTTCCTGTGTCCCAGTCTCTGCGGGTCCTGGGATAGGTCCCCGTGCCCTGCCGAGAAGCACTGTTCTTCACTGATGAGTGATGCTGCTTTAATGAAGAAAGAAAGATGAGCAGCTTGGTCCTTGTCACTTATGGGGAGCTAACATGTACTCTAGCCTGGAACACAGCATTAAACAACCAGTAATGTTATTGGACATTTAAATTCCACGCAAGCAGTGCAGTAACTTTTCAAAAATTAGCACTGTAGAAAATCAGTTTTTGAGCTCTTCCTTTAAATAATGATTTCAGAAACACCGAACAAACACTAGGTAAACATTTAACATTTATGCTAGTGAAGAGAATGGTTAAAAACGAGCCGTGGCACTCTGGTATCATGGTTTTTCTTTCCATTTATTGAGATTTGCACAGGAATGCAGTGGGAGGGAGCGATGTGATGTTTGTGTCGCCGGGACAATTTTGATAGAAGTATATGCATGCATTGTTTTACATTCATGATTAGTGTTTTTATAGCATGCTAATACAGCAATTAAATTTTCTGTAGTTCTGTCATTTAAAATTCATTGCATCCTTGAATATATCTCATTTGCATAATTTCCAGTCTTGCTTAATTACCCGAAGGCCCCTCAGCTTGCACATGTGTGTGTTCCTTTAGGAGTGGAGTGTCAGGAGGCTGCTTTTCCGCCTGGGTCCGTGCCATACTTCCCTTTTAGAATTTCTGTTTCAGTGAGTTAAGTGACAGTGTGGGAACAGACTGTCTGAGTACTCGTTTATGTCACTCAGAATCCTTTGGTGTCACTGCGTGTGACCCACGTAAGGCCCTCCACGCCGTTCCTGGCACGCACCCCAGAAAGAAGGCCCGGGCTGCTCCACATAGCCTCTCACCCCTCGTCTCATGGGCCGTGCCTGGTGCCCACCTGCGACACTGCCTTGCGCCCTCCACGCCGTCGTATGGCCTTCTTCCGGCATTTGCTGTGGCCCTCCTTCACTATCTCCGTCTTTTCCACCATCAAAACCAAACCCAACCCAGAGCAGTATGCTGACCAGTACTTAGTTTTCACAAGTTAGCTCAGACGTCTTCCTCCCTGAACCTTCCAGAGCTGTGTCCCTCTTGGGGTGTGCGTGTCATTCCTTCACTGGACAAGTACTCGTTGAATGTCTTCTGGGTGCTGACCAGTACTCTGAGCCCTTGGGGGACAGCTGTCAACAAAGGGGCCCAGGGGGAGGGACGGCCAGGACATGTAGCAAGGAAATTTCATAGTGGCTTAGAAAGTGACAAGTGCTACAGGAAAACCTGGAGCCAGGTGGGGATTCTGTGGGTGGCGGGAGAGACATTGCTGCTCTAAGACAGTGTCAGGGTGGTGACATTTGAGCAGGGACTTCGGGGAGGGGAGGAAGGTGGCCGTGCAGGTGTCTGGGGGATGTGCATCCCAGTCTCATTCCTTCTCGAAGAGAAGAGGGGTATTTTGATTGCAGCGTGGAGTGTGCCTCTGGGGTGTTCTGAGCAGACTGCCCACCATGGAGCTGAGCCCTAGTGGTGGGGAGGGTGAGCAGCAGTGACAGGAGTGTCACTCAGGCCCTGACCCCTCAGGGAAAGCTGGCGTGGAGGGGGGGTTAGGGTGAGGCATTAAGAAGAGGGTGCTGCTGTGAGAAAGTGCCTGAGCTCCTTCTGTGTGTGACAAGTTTCAACTTGTTCGGTGCAGTCAGTTGGGTGTGAGCTACGGTTGAGAGAAAGTGTGTTTTAAAGTGTGCTGTAAATCATCCTCCATTATGACAGTGCTCTGTGTCACACATCGCTTCTGGTACAAAAATTTCTGTCAAACATAAACTTTATGGTGTGTCCTCATCCACTTTATTCACTGGATCTGGCACCGTGCGACTCTGTCTCTTCCCCAGAGTCAAAATGATTCAGGACATGGAGGCAGCCATGATAGCACAACTAAAGACACTCATGAAAGAGGACTTCCAGAACTGCTTCAGAAAGTGGCAAGAACGATGGGATAAGTGTGTTCAAAGTGAGGGGGAGTATTTTGAGGAGGATTAATAACTTTTACTGTAAATTTTTTTATATTAACAGCTAGTCTTTATTTTTTCGTTTAAGATTTTATTGGGGAATTGGGTGAGGGGAGCAGCATTGGGGAATCAGGGAATAGGAACAGACAAGTTGCTGTCCTTTTGTTCTTCAGTCTAGTTGCGGAGGACGTTGCTTCACTGGTCCATGTTGGTATCGTCGTTGCGCTCTTCCCGGGTGTGGCAGATCGGTCGCCAGCTTCTGGATGGCTGCTCACGGCAGTTCATGCTGGCTGCTGGCCACTCATGGTAGCTCATGGACAGCCACTCACTGTAGCAGGGGCTGCAGCCTACACCATCCCCGGTGACTCACGGTGGCCCAGCTCCAGGTGGAGCTGTTGTTCACCATCTTAGCTGTAGAGGGCGCAGCATCACTGGCCCTAATGTGGGATCCGAACCAGTGACCCTGCTGCTCAGAGCTGGCGTCCCAAGCCAGCTCTTAACCAATGAGCCACTCGGCCGGCCCTGTAAATATTTTTTAAGTTAAATATTCACTGTGTCTTTTGATCACACATCATATATCCAGAATGCCTTGGAGCTCACAATTCACTTGTAGGAATTTTGCCCCAGGGAAATAGCAGCCATGTGTAGTGCCATGTGGGTTAGAATTCTGGACCATTGGAAATCGTCAGAGTGTCCAGAAAAGGCAACAGGTTAGATATAATGACACATAAGTATCCACACATAGGAGGGAAGGCTGTGTGGCCTGCGGGACCAGTGTTTTAGAGTAGGGCTTGGCAAACCTTTTCTGTAAAGGGCTGGATAGCAAATATTTTAGCGCACGTTTTAGTGGGTTGTCTGGTCTGTTAGCAGGTACTCAGAGCTGTGGGGTTGGGACTGCTGTGTGCCGAGCTCGCTGACTGTCTTATGCCACTCACCCCCGTCTGTGTCTCCTTCCCTGGGAGCCTTTTCTGCTTCTAACGGAGACTGTGAGTTAGCATTAACCGCACCTACTTGTGTTTTCTTCTCACCCAGGGTTACCTTCCTGCCAATGTTGACCGAAGACCAGCCACTCTCCAAAGAAAACAGAAAGAGTATTTTGCTTTTATTGAGCACTATTATGACTCCAGGAATGATGAAGTCCATCAGGATACGTACCGACAGGTGGGGACCCTTTTCTTCCGTCGTGTGGTGCTCGAGGGGCTTCACGTTGGTGGTGACTTGGGGAGGATATGTTTTACCCAGGATGTCCCCAATCGGGTCACAGATCTGTGTTTTCTGATAAATAGATGAAACAAACAATTGATTTACAATTCACAGTGCGTCTGGAATGTGCTGTTGGAATAGCTCGTTGAGACACTCCAAGTCCCTACTGTCTTTGTGATGTGTGGCGATTTGGATGGCTTGCTGCCTCTAAAGCAAAAGGTGCTTCTGCCTCGGTCCCCCTGCCTCACGGTTCTGGAATGGAGTTCTGGTTTCCCGGAGGCGTGTCCGTGTGGACTGTGTCCTCTGGAAACCCAGCCCCTGGGTAGAGGAGCTTTGCGAACTCTCCCGCCCAGATGGGGGCTGCCACACCTCCCAGCCTGGCCCAGGCCTGTTCAAAGGGCCCAAGGTGGGCTCACCTCGGGCTGATGATCAGTTTCTGTGAGTGAAGGGGGTCCTTGGACCCACTTCCCCGCAGGTGGAGTTCCCTGGAGGCTCTCGGGGAGACCAGCCCTTGAGGGAGGAGAAGGAAGATGGGCGGGGACCCACTGCTGTCACTTACTGGGCGGCCCTCCTGCCCCCGGTCCACGCTTGTCGTCCGTCACAGCTGGGCGGCCCCCAGACCATAGGGCACTGCCGCCCAGTAACACTGGGCATCAGATTTGAGGCAGATCGCATTTGGATTATGTCAAGAAAATACTCGCTTACCTGGTTTATTGGTCCACATCACTGGTTTCAGAGGATGGGTAGATTTGGTGATGTTTTGAACACATTTTGGACATATTCTTATTCAAGAAAAAGACTTCCAAAGGATGACACTAGCTAGCATCCATCTGAAAGATTTAGCAAGTTGTATTCTGTTATGAATGTCTTAAGGGAAAGTTAATTAAAAATGGGTTGTGTACATCTTTATTCAGTTGCTGTGATAGGTAATAAAAAGCTCCCATATTACTGCGGATTCCCCAAAGGTTCCTGCATTCACGCAGCAGAGGCAGATGGAACCTGTGGCAACTTCTGGTTGGCTGGCCTGCGTTGCTGCCGGGAAGCCCGCCCCTTGAAACTGGACCCTGTGCCGTCCTGCCACCTGTCCCGGGCGCACTGTTAGGTCACGGCAGGGCCGGGCGGCGTTTGGGCCGCGGTCTCCCTGGTCTCTCCCTGCCGCCCACTCACAGTGCGCGATCCCTGAACTGACTTGAGGCAGGCAGCCCCGGCCCCCCACAGCCTGGAGCGCTGTGTCCCGTGTCCCCGCTCCTCTTTGTCGTCTGTTCACTTGATTTTTGTTTATTTTGCTGAAGATATTATGTCCAGAGCACACGGAGCCGATCAGTTAAAGGCCCATCCGGGGTGTCCTCCCTGGTCTGGGAGCTCTGCAGGCCTCCGTGGCCGCCCCTACTCACCCAGTCCTGTACATGGCGGGGGGGACAGGTGGCCTGGAGGAGCCCCGAGTGTCCAGCCTCCCTGGATTTCCTCCTGACGACGCAGATGGCGGCAGGGCGTGGTTACGACGTGCACCGCTCTGTCCGCACAGCAAACACGTGGCAGGTAGCCCGTCTGTAATTTGGGCTGTGCTGGCCCAGGCGTGCTGGGGACAGTTACGTGTGCCCATGTGCGTGTAACTGCATGGAATACTGCTCTGGGGGTGGCCCTGGTCAAGGGGATGAGATTGGAAAGGGTTTCGGCCCTGCCCGTACCTGGGCTCCTGCAGGCAGCGGCTGGCGTCCTGTGACACTCCCCCTCCCCCAGCCTGCGCTGTCCCCCTCCTTCTCATCCCACAGCCTCATTCGCACAGAGCAGGGACAGAGCAGGGACGCCCGCATGCTCAGCTTCCCTCCCGCGCTGCTCAGAGGCCTGAGGAGGTGCTCCGTGGCTGCTGTCTCGCTGCCTCTGTCATCTCCCTCCCACTTCCTTCCATCGCTGCCTTGCGGCCATGTTCCCTGAACACCTCGGGGTGCTGGTTCGGGGCTTCTGTGCCAGTTCTCTCCCTGAGCAATCTCATCCCCCCTCCGTGCCCCCTCGGGCTGCTGATTTCCAGGTTCTTGCCTGAGGGGAGAGTTTAGGGCAAGAATGAACCTGACAAAAGTAGTTCCCACGTCCCAGAGCTGTGCTCTGAGGCTGCTGATCCATTATCTTATTTGATCGAAGTGCCCCTGGGAGGGGTGCGGCAGGCCTCTAGGAGATGAGGATGCCGAGCCCAGAACCCAGGGATGTCTCCACGGCAGAGTGGAAAGACTGTCCCAGGCCATGTGCAAGGGCTGGGGAACGAGCTTGAGTTGTAGATTCCGTCTT
The DNA here is from genome assembly GCA_033961575.1 of Aselliscus stoliczkanus. Classification (NCBI taxonomy): domain Eukaryota; kingdom Metazoa; phylum Chordata; class Mammalia; order Chiroptera; family Hipposideridae; genus Aselliscus; species Aselliscus stoliczkanus. Next base: position 205,362,068 of record CM066727.1, read on the forward strand.
GGCATTGACATGTCAGGTGTCCCCTCTGCCTGTTTGGGCTGTTTTCCTGGGGATGGTGACAGCATTGGCCAGTTGTGGGATGTTCACGTGGGGTGTTGGGAGCTGGCCTGTGATGCCAGCTCAAGCCCTGAATGTTCTTATTTGGTTGCTTCTTGATCCCACAGTCATACGTGCAAGCTGTATTATGACTCATGTCAGGCAGAGAGTTTTAAATGCTTCCTGTGAAAAGTGCCCTGGGTCCCCCAGGACTTTGTCAACCGGAGGAAGTGTGGCCAGGGTTCCACGGGGAAGCTGCCACCGTGGAAAACCTGCACACTGTGATGGACTTGAAAGCCCCGGTGTCCGAGGCTGGAAATCAGTGACTGACTGCCCTGGATGATGTCACTAAGCATCCGAGGCCCGCTCGGTCCTCACCGTGCGGCAGCGCTGATCGGCTGGGAAGGGTCACACAGGCCTATCCTGCCAGCCCCGGGGCCCCACTCGGGTGGAACCTGCTCCCTGCCCCCAGGAGCACTCGAAATGGGGGGCGGGCAGGTGCAGACCTGGAGCAAACTGGTCGCTGTCGCTAAGCATCTCTGCTCTGACGCTCACACCTGAAGTGACATGTCACCTTTTGTCTCTTCCCGTCTATCTCCAGATCCACATAGACATCCCGCGGATGACTCCAGAGGCCTTAATACTCCAGCCCAAGGTGACGGAGGTGAGAGCTGCGCCCGGAAGGGCCTGCGGGGGCGGCTCCTTCCATTGGGGTGACCGGTGCCCGCTTCCCTGGCAAGGTGGTGGGTGCGTTTGGGCTGCTTTGCCCACACACAGGTCTGGGGGTGGCCCTTGTGGACACAGCCGCCGACAGGAGTGGCTCATTGTTCTTAAACTATTCTGACTGTGTCATGATGCGCACAAGAGAATACAGTCCGTGCGTGTGTACGTGGGGTAAACCCGTTCCCAGGCCCAGAACCCCACGCGCGAGTGAGCGCAGCGTGGAGGCTGCTCGGCTTCCTCATGCCTCTGGGAACCCCGCCCTCCCCAGGGTCTGACCCCTGTCCTCACTGGACGGGAGTCTTCCGATGCCAGCGCACGTCCTGTGACTTGGACAGGGCCCCTCACGGGGTCTGGTCTGCGTGGCTCGTTTTTTCTCTACCTGGTTCCCTGAGATTCAGCTCGTCTGTGTGTCTAGCTGCATGGTAGCCGGTTACTGAAATACTCCACACGCCCTGCAGCGCTTCTCCTGGTGCTGGGGGTGTGGGGGTGTCTGGTGTTCTGCCGTGAGAACTGTGTGGCCTGGGTCCTTCGGCACGTTTACGCAGGTGCCCGCAGGCCAGGCCTCCTCGAACAAGGGAGACGGTTGCCTTCCGGGGCGTGAGCCTGTCCGCATGCCTTCCAGACGGCTGTGCCAGCGCTCGCCAGGGAGAGGGAGCGTCCTGGCCGGGCCTGGGTGTCGCCAGCCCGGTCACTTTCGCCTCTGGAGGGCACCGTTGTGGTCTTCTCATGCGTTGCTCTGATTACTGCCGGGTAAACGTCTTGTCTGTGTTCGTGGACTCCTGTGTCCCGCTCCTGGGAAACACTTCATCCTGTCTTTTGCCTGTGTTTCATTTGGGGTATTGATCTAATTTTTATTGGTTATCGATCTTTATATGTCTGGGATTCTGCCTTTTTGTTGGCGTGTATGTTGCAGATAGCTTCTCCCGCTGCGTGGCTGGTCTCTCTCTGTCTTGTCGGTGAGCAGAGCAGGGATCCAGTTTAACTTCCTCATCTGCACCAGTCAGTCCCAGCACCACTGTGAACCCCATCGTGTCGCCCATGTTTGCAGTGTCACTTCAGTGTTCGTCATTTTCACGTTCGCGAAGGTCTTGTTTTTGTGCTGTTCTGCCCCAGTTCAGGGCCCCTTCCCCTAATGCCTCACCCTGCTTGTCAATCCAGCTTGATAATGCGTTCATATGGGCCGTGGGCAGTGTTCACACCCCACTTCTTCCTCTCCAGAATTGATGGGCGGCCTTAGTCCTTTGCTCCCCACATGAGGCTCAGAGTCAGACGGCCGCCGTTTCGCTTTGAAAGTCTGATCATGATCAGCATTGCATGGAGCCCAGAGATCAGTGTGGGAGGACTGACATCCTGATGAGATTCAGCTGTCATTTTCGTGAAGATGCTAATTCCCCATTTTTAATGCCTTTTCATGAAGTTTTAAGATTTATTCTATAAAAGCTCTTGTGTATGTTTTATTAGGTTTATTCTTAGCTATCATATATTTTGTTGTTATTTTAAATGGATCTCTTTAAAATTGAAATGGTTTTGTTTGAAACATTTGTTTTGCATCTTGATTGCTCCAGTAAATGCACTTTTAAACTTCGATACCCTTTTTTTTTTTTTTTTGAGGGCAGTGTCACAGGCCCTCACATGTGGGATCCGAACCCCAGGCCGCTGGCTTCCCCAAGCCAGCTCTTAACCCCCGCGCCACTCGGCCGCCCCATAAACTTTGACACCTTTTATCTGTGCAGTAACTGTGTTAAAAACAGAAAAATCTAGGATTATTAAAGCAAAAGTACTTATCGATTGTGCCACAGAGGAGGAGACCAGCTCCCCACAGAAGGATTCATTTTTAAGATACTTCTCTTTGATTGTCCTTTTCAGTACTTGTGCTTACTGTATCTGGAAAATAAGAGATAACCTCTTTGGTAGTTATTTTTTACATGGAAAATAGAGTTTTCCCCAAGTCCTTTGGTTTCTTTCCGTACTTTCTCTACCGCTTGACATGTTCCCCATGGAGCTGAGCTCACAGGTCTCGGTTTCAGGGATGGGGAGCCGTCACTGGCAGTGGGTGTCAGCGAGTCTGCTCGTGTGGACGTCTGGGACCTTGCTCTCCTGGTCCAAAGCGCCTGTGCCCGGGCAGCGGGCCTCTGTCCTTCACGATTTCGCCTCCGCTCTCGTGCGCCCCTGAGGGGGAGAGGTGTAGGCTTGTCCCCAGGGCAGACGGACTTCGGGGAACAGGTGGGGCCCTGCTGCTGGCAAGCAGATGAGGGCGTGATTTGGGACCCCGTGACTCGGGTTCTGCTCGTCCCTCCAAGCTGCATCTGAGCAGACTTTGCAGATGCTGCCTCAGCCCTGTGCCCAGTGCCTCCACCAGTGTCTGCCCTGTCTTACCTGCCACCTGCCTCTCAGGGTCCGCTTCCTACTGGGCCTTCAGCTCGTACCTGGAATGTCGCCTTGTCAGAGACACTGTCCCTCTTGACGCCTTCCAAAGTCAGCAGCCCGTTCTCTCACTTCCATTCACACTTTGTGTGTTTTATGGCACTGGGCTTTGGCTTATATTTGACTTCCTGTTTATGATGTGACTCACCCTACCTGTCCTCGTGTGTCAGCTCCCCGAGAGCAGAGCCCTGGGCCGCTCGCCCTGTCCTCGGCGTCGCCTGGGACCTCATGGGACTTTGGAGATTTTGTTGAAATTAGTAATTAATCTTTTTATCCAACATTATTATTTGAAAGTAAAATTCAGCACTTTCTGACCACTTGGTCTTTTTATCTCTGTCCAGTCCAGCCGTGGACAGACCTGACCTGTTACATTAAGAAGTGTGGGTTCTGACCTGTGGCCAGTAGCTGCTGTGGTTGGTGCGTGAGTTTAGTGCAAGAACCATATTCAAGCCGTCCTCCAGCGTTGCAGTGGGGCTTTCCATCATCTACCAAGTGACTCTTCTTCCAGTTCTTACATTATCTGCCCTCCGGTGACCTGCTGCTTTAGAGCAGTTTCACAGATTGGGGAAGTGAGATGCTTTTCCCAATTAGCCACGGAGAAGTGATGTCTCATTACATTTAATCAGACACAGAGGATAATGAAACATGCAGGCTTCTTAAACCATGTTATTTACGTGCAGTTCTGGGAAGTGGTGCGATGAGTTGTCCGTGGCCCCAAAAAGGGGCATTTCCCCGGAGGTGGACAGCGGTGGAGCCCAAGTCCGTTCCTGCCGGACTCTCCCTGGCATGACTTGTGAGGAGCTTTGAGAGGAGCGTGGGCGGCAAGACGACGCCCCCGAGGGAGCCGTGGCGGGCCCTGTCCGCCCGCGTCGGCCGAGGCTTGTGCTGCGGCTCCTCACCGGCTGCTCTGCTTGGCCGGCCCCGGCTCTGGGCCTTACCCGCACCCCCTCCTGCCGCCGCTGGCCCCCAGCCCCCGAGTTCCCCGTGCCTGCACCTGGGCGGTGTTGTGAGGCGTCTCGGTCCCCGTAGATGGAGCTCAGCGGGGTCGGCAGCCTCCACCCCTGGTGCCTCACAGACATTTGCTGGATTGAATCGGTGGGTCTCTGAGCTGCTTGCTGGGTTTCTGGCTCTGGCTGTCTCTTCTCTGGCTGGAAGCTCTGTGAGGGCAGGGCCTGCGCCCGTTTCCCTCCCACGCCCCTGGCACCCACATGGCGCCTGGCAGGTAGCCTTGTCAGCTCTTGACAGGTGTAGGTGAGATGAATGAGTGACCTTGGAAGCCCACGCTGCACTCTGCGCAGGGGACTGGGGGCTGGGGGTGGAGGGGCTTTCTGCAGGCCCTTCGGTGGGAGGGGGAGGCGGGAGGGGCCTGGCCTGAGGCGCTGGCGGTGTGAGGACGGCTTGTGCCTTGTCCCTTCACTGGCTCATAATCGATCCTTTTAATTGTTGTCAAGGTTGGAGATGCATTTGTGAGAGCCCAAGAAACACTTACTTGTTACGTCATCAGTTCATTGAGCTCTTCTGGCCCGTGTTTGGGGGTCTGATCCACAGATCTTCCCTCCTCTCTCTATCGGTTTTTATGGTGAAATCTATCAGAGCAGAAGGGATTCCATAACCTATGTGTCCAGTTAAAAACAAAAGAAAATTAACGTCCAGACACCCACTGTCCAGCTGGAGAAATAGCCGGCCTGGCGTTGCTGGGGCCCTCTGGGTCCTGCCCCAAACGTTTTCTTGTCTTCCGACAAGTAACCACTCTCCTGAGTTTTGGTTAGTTATTCTGTCTCTTTCCTGCATGGTTTTGTCACGTGTGTATACGCACATGTGTGGTTTTCCTGTTTCTATTCTTTATCGGGAATGGATAATGCTAAGTCTGTTCATTTGCGATTGCTCTTCAGGTCCCAGCAGGAAGATTTTAAGCTCCGCCCATGGATGCCCGCAGGTGTGGCTCCTTTTCCCTGCTGTGTGGCACTGATCGTCTGCTGCGGAGCATCTGGGCCGCTTCCTGGTGCTTTCTCTCAGGATGTCGCTGGGAGCAGTGCTCCGGGAGCCCAGTGTTCGTGTGTGGCGTGGGCGGGTGTGGGGCACAGCCCTGAGGCCAGCCCCTCGTCAGGGAACACGGGGAACAGGTAGACGGGTAGTGTCCTTGAGCTGGCTGGCGGGTATGGAGCATTGTGCTTTAATGTTCGTTTCCTTAATTGTCGATGGAGCATCTTTTCATTGGCTTCTTGGCCGTCTGCTTTTCCTCTCCTGTGAAATGCTCATGTCCCGTATTTCTGTTGTGTTATTTGTCTTTTTTTGTTTGTTTGTTCCACTGATGTGTAGGAGTTCCCAGTAGGTTCAGGATACTGATTCTGTTTGGGATGTGTATGGATGCATGTGTCTTCTTTTAGTTAGTAGGTGGTTTTTTCACGCTTCTGGTGAAGGGAACCATCTTACTTTAACGCAGTCAGTTTCCTTCCAGTGAGGCCTTCCTGTGTTCTTAGACTTCCTTCCCGTCCTCCTGGTTTCAGAGAAGACGATTCAACTCCGAGAGCTTTAAACTTTTCGCCTTGTACCTTTAGGGCTGTAATCCCTGGCGCTGACTGCATGGAGTTTGAGGGAGCAGCCCCATGTCCGTGGGCGTCCCCGCCAGACAGGAGCTGTGCCCCTTGCCCGAGTGCCAGCTGTTGTGTGTTGGGCCCCCGGCCTCTCAGCTGCCCCACTGCTGTCTGTCCATGCGTCCCTGTGCCAGCTCCCTCTGGCCTTCATGTCCCCGGTAGGACAGGCCGCTCACGTCTGGTCTTGGTCCTGGGCTGTTGTTGACCTTTTTACTTGTGTATATAAATTTAAAATCAGCTTGTTGCTTTTCATGAAAGTCTCCAAAAGCACACTGAACCTATTGATCAGTTGGAGAGAATTAACGTTTTGTGTTTGCATTTATTTAGTTCTCCTGATCTTTTATTTTTGAACAGCGTTTTCTCCTTAAGTGTATTGCCCAGCTTATGAAATCTGCTCATAGATACATTTTTGTATTAATGGAACCTTTAACCATTTTTTTTTTTTTTTTTTTTTTTTTTAGCTGAGCCATCCTGCCATCTGTTGGCAGCTCAGCATCTGCTCAGCTCGGACTGCGCATCAAACTGCTGTTGCTCAGAGCTCAGCTCGTACTTTTTATTTATTTATTTATTTTTTTATTCTTTTATTGTGAAATAAACATTTTTTTAAAAAAAAAATTAGTTTTCAGGTGTACAACACAGTGCAATAGTTATACTCTTTACCCCTCAAAGTGACAACCCCCCGCCCCCAGTTCGCCACCCCACTCCCCCCCATATCATACATATCTATCACAGTTCCTTTGACTCCCTAACACCGTATACTCCACATCCTGTGACTGTCTATATATTCAACTACAGTTGGCATATGATATTATACAACATCAGCTTCAGCTCGCACTCTTGAGTGAGCTCTTAACCAACTGAGCCCCTCGGCTAGACTCACCTTTAACATTTTTAATTGCACTGTCCAGTTTTTTAATGGCTTTTTGTAGAAATGCAGTTGACTTTTGTAGGTTAATCTTTTATCTGGCAAATTTACCGACCTCTTTCATGGACTCTGATATTTCATGTGTAGGTGTAGTTGAGGTTTTAAAGAACCTAATCATATATATCATTTGTGAAGAAGGACAGTTTTGTTGTTGCTCTCTGTTCTGTACCTGCATTTGTCTCTTTGATTTGTTTTGCTTTGCTGGCTCAGACTTCCGCCACAATCTCCGCTGGAAGTAGTTAATGCAGGCACCCTCGTGTCACTCCTGAGTTTAAAGCCACGTCTGTGAACATCGCACCATTGACTTCCGGTATTTATTCTAGGTTTTATAGATCCTCTTTATTATGTTAAGGGCGGTGCCTTGCTCAGGGTTTTAAAATCATAAATGGTTGCTGAGGTTTATTAAACCCTTTTCCTGCCATCTGAGATGATAATACGTTTTTGTTCCTTTATTTTGTTAATGTGGTGAATTTTGTTGGGTAGACATCCTGGTATTGAGATTTACTTCCCGAATTCAAGCTGGATGGATCAGGATGGAGCTTTCCTGCCTCGCTCGGGGTTGTTGGTTCACATCTCAGGCGTCCTGCTGCCCGAAGTGGGTCCCATTGTTCTTTAGTTGGAAACAAGCTCTCAGCATCCTTGGTTGTCTTTTGGGCTCTGACATGTAACCTGTCAGCTGTCCTGACTGTTCGGTTTGGTGACAGTGATGCTGTGACGTGTTCTTTCCTGGACTTCAGTAGTGAGTGTCATGGAGCAGCTGGGCTCGCGCACCTGTCAGGACACTCTGCGCACAAAATGGGGACGGAAAGCCACGTATTTGAGTGCGGCGACATTGAGTAATTCACACAACAAATGTGGCGTTGTTGCTTCTTGGAGAGCGGCACATTGTTAATTATGTTGCCGTTGTAGCGTCAGTCTTGGGGGCTCGGTATGTCTTTCCTGTGGTGGACGGCCGCCTTTTGGTCCGCATTTTAGATTGGTTAGAGGCTCTTATTTGGTTTCATCATCAGGTCTTATAATTCACGTAGGGAACGGTCCTTGAATCATGTTGCAAACACTTGTGTTGTAAATATCTTCTTTCTGAGCCCACGTGGCTCCAGGGTTTCGGGAGCTGTAAATCCCACAGGTTTTTTCAACGGAGCTGTATATTTTGTTTCTCCTCTCACAGAAATTATCTCCATAGCGCTTTATATGCCGTAAAGTCGTCTTGCTGGTACATATGGTTGAATTACGATGTTTTCAAATTTCTGAAATCAGATTTTTTTATAAGTAACCCTGAGCACAATGACACTTTCAATTTCAGTGTCTTTCATGTTTTAGAATGCAGGGTACCTCAGTCCCCTGAGCGCACTGAGCTGCTGGCACCCAGCCCTGCCTTGGGGGGCAAGTGGAGGGCAGGAGATGAGGCTTACAGAGTGAAGACAGATGAGCCAGGGTCGGGACGCTGGGGGCCCCTCCCGGCAGCCCTCTGTGGAAGACCCAGTGGGTTTTTTTTTTTTTTTTTTGAGAAAACCTTTCCTGGCACTCAGGTTTCTGAAGATAGGCAAGCAAACTAGGCATACCTGTCGTGTTTCCATTTTTTCATTGCTGGTGGAAGCACATCGTAACAACTGTTTTTATTGTTGTTGAGAATAAGTTGATGTGCAGAAGAGATACTTTGGAAAGAGTTTTTGTGATTTCAAAACACAAAGCAAACTCCTATGAGCTATTTAAGACAAAAGATGCAGAGTAAATTGCAGTCACTGAAAATAAAAGAAACAAAGGAAAGAGACCCCTCGCCCTAAGCAGTCCCCTGTGGTTTCTGATGGCAGGCGTGCCCTTTGATAGCATCACAGCCAATCAGCAGCTGATGGAGTTGGGTCTGCACGGGGGGGGGGGTCCTACAGTGGCCTTGCCGTGGGCAGAGTCCTGTCTCCTGTCCCCTGTAAGAGGGCCTGGAGGGCAGGGGTGGGAGCTCGGGAGAGGAGCCTGCACTCAGCTCGGGAGCCGGCAGAGCCCGGAGGCCGAGCCTATGGGATGGCTCACGGCAGGCATGTGAGGGGCAGCCACTGGGATGTGTGGTCTTGGCACCTAGGTCCCCGTGGCGGGAGCTCAGGGAGCCTCCGGTGCGGCCAGGGGTGTGAGTGAATCCATGGGGCCCTGGGGGGGAGCGCTGGAGTCCAGGGGTGTGAGTGAATCCATGGGGCCCTGGGGGGGAGTGCTGGAGTCCAGGGGTGTGAGTGAATCCATGGGGCCCGGGGTGGGGCGCTGGAGTCCAGGGGTGTGAGTGAATCCATGGGGCCCTGGGGGGGAGCGCTGGAGTCCAGGGGTGTGAGTGAAGCCATGGGGCCCTGGGGGGGAGCGCTGGAGTCCAGGGGTGTGAGTGAATCCATGGGGCCCTGGGGGAGTGCTGGAGTCCAGGGGTGTGAGTGAATCCATGGGGCCCTGGGGGGGGGCGCTGGAGTCCAGGGGTGTGAGTGAATCCATGGGGCCCGGGGCGGGGCGCTGGAGTCCAGGGGTGTGAGTGAATCCATGGGGCCCGGGGGGGAGCGCTGGAGTCCAGGGGTGTGAGTGAATCCATGGGGCCCTGGGGGGGAGCGCTGGAGTCCAGGGGTGTGAGTGAATCCATGGGGCCCTGGGGGGGGGGGCTGGGGTCCAGGGGTGTGAGTGAATCCATGGGGCCCGGGGGCGGGGCGCTGGAGTCCAGGGGTGTGAGTGAATCCATGGGGCCCGGGGGGGAGCGCTGGAGTCCAGGGGTGTGAGTGAATCCATGGGGCCCGGGGGGGGAGTGCTGGAGTCCAGGGGTGTGTGTGAATCCCTGGGGCCGGGGGGGGGGGCGCTGGAGTCCAGGGGTGTGAGTGAATCCATGGGGCCCTGGGGGGAGTGCTGGAGTCCAGGGGTGTGAGTGAATCCATGGGGCCCTGGGGGGCGCGGGAGTCCAGGGGTGTGAGTGAATCCATGGGGCCCTGGGGGGGCGGGCTGGAGTCCAGGGGTGTGAGTGAATCCATGGGGCCCGGGGCGGGGCGCTGGAGTCCAGGGGTGTGAGTGAATCCATGGGGCCCGGGGGGGGGCGCTGGAGTCCAGGGGTGTGAGTGAATCCATGGGGCCCTGGGGGGGAGCGCTGGAGTCCAGGGGTGTGAGTGAATCCATGGGGCCCTGGGGGGGAGAGCTGGAGTCCAGGGGTGTGAGTGAATCCATGGGGCCCTGGGGGGGAGAGCTGGAGTCCGGGGGGGTGAGTGACTCCATGGGGCCCTGGGGGGGAGGCCGGAGTCCAGGGGTGTGAGTGAATCCATGGGGCCCTGGGGGGGAGCGCTGGAGTCCAGGGGTGTGAGTGAATCCATGGGGCCCTGGGGGGGAGCGCTGGAGTCGGGGGGTGTGAGTGAATCCATGGGGCCCGGGGCGGGGCGCTGGAGTCCAGGGGTGTGAGTGAATCCATGGGGCCCGGGGGGGAGCGCTGGAGTCCAGGGGTGTGAGTGAATCCATGGGGCCCGGGGGGGGAGCGCTGGAGTCCAGGGGTGTGAGTGAATCCATGGGGCCCGGGGGGGGAGAGCTGGAGTCCAGGGGTGTGAGTGAATCCATGGGGCCCTGGGGGGGAGCGCTGGAGTCCAGGGGTGTGAGTGAATCCATGGGGCCCTGGGGGGAGAGCTGGAGTCCAGGGGTGTGAGTGAACCCAGGGGGCCCGGGGGCGGGCGCTGGAGTCCAGGGGTGTGAGTGAATCCATGGGGCCCTGGGGGGGCGTGCTGGAGTCCAGGGGTGTGAGTGAATCCATGGGGCCCTGGGGGGGAGTGCTGGAGTCCAGGGGTGTGAGTGAATCCATGGGGCCCTGGGGGGAGCGCTGGAGTCCAGGGATGTGAGTGAATCCATGGGGCCCGGGGGCGGGGCGCGGGAGTCCAGGGGTGTGAGTGAATCCATGGGGCCCGGGGCGGGGCGCTGGAGTCCAGGGGTGTGAGTGAATCCATGGGGCCCGGGGGGGAGCGCGGGCGTCCAGGGGTGTGAGTGAATCCATGGGGCCCTGGGGGGAGAGCTGGAGTCCAGGGATGTGAGTGAATCCATGGGGCCCGGGGGGAGCGCTGGAGTCCAGGGGTGTGAGTGAATCCATGGGGCCCGGGGGGGAGCGCTGGAGTCCAGGGGTGTGAGTGAATCCATGGGGCCCGGGGGCGGGGCGCTGGAGTCCAGGGGTGTGAGTGAATCCATGGGGCCCGGGGGGGAGCGCTGGAGTCCAGGGGTGTGAGTGAATCCATGGGGCCCTGGGGGGGTGGGATGGAGTGGAGGGGTGTGAGTGAATCCATGGGGGCCGGGGGCGGGGCGCTGGAGTCCAGGGGTGTGAGTGAATCCATGGGGCCCGGGGGGGAGCGCTGGAGTCCAGGGGTGTGAGTGAATCCATGGGGCCCGGGGCGGGGCGCTGGAGTCCAGGGGTGTGAGTGAATCCATGGGGCCCGGGGGGGTGCGCTGGAGTCCAGGGGTGTGAGTGAATCCATGGGGCCCGGGGGGGAGCGCTGGAGTCCAGGGGTGTGAGTGAATCCATGGGGCCCGGGGCGGGGCGCTGGAGTCCAGGGGTGTGAGTGAATCCATGGGGCCCGGGGCGGGGCGCTGGAGTCCAGGGTTGTGAGTGAATCCATGGGGCCCGGGGCGGGGCGCTGGAGTCCAGGGGTGTGAGTGAATCCATGGGGCCCGGGGCGGGGCGCTGGAGTCCAGGGGTGTGAGGAATCCATGGGGCCCGGGGCGGGGCGCTGGAGTCCAGGGGTGTGAGTGAATCCATGGGGCCCGGGGGGGGGCGCTGGAGTCCAGGGGTGTGAGTGAATCCATGGGGCCCGGGGGGAGCGCTGGAGTCCAGGGGGTGTGAGTGAATCCATGGGGCCCCGGGGGCGGGCGCTGGAGTCCAGGGGTGTGAGTGAATCCATGGGGCCCGGGTGGGGAGCGCTGGAGTCCAGGGGTGTGAGTGAATCCATGGGGCCCTGGGGGGGAGTGCTGGAGTCCAGGGGTGTGAGTGAATCCATGGGGCCCTGGGGGGGAGGGCTGGAGTCCAGGGGTGTGAGTGAATGCATGGGGCCCTGGGGGGAGCGCTGGAGTCCAGGGGTGTGAGTGAATCGATGGGGCGCTGGGGGGAGCGCTGGAGTCCAGGGGTGTGAGTGAATCCATGGGGCCCTGGGGGGGAGTGCTGGAGTCCAGGGGTGTGAGTGAATCCATGGGGCCCGGGGGGGAGCGCTGGAGTCCAGGGGTGTGAGTGAATCCATGGGGCCCGGGGGGGAGCGCTGGAGTCCAGGGGTGTGAGTGAATCCATGGGGCCCTGGGGGGGAGCGCTGGAGTCCAGGGGTGTGAGTGAATCCATGGGGCCCTGGTGGGGAGCGCTGGAGTCCAGGGGTGTGAGTGAATCCATGGGGCCCGGGGGCGGGGCGCTGGAGTCCAGGGGTGTGAGTGAATCCATGGGGCCCTGGGGGGGAGCGCTGCAGTCCCGGGGTGGGAGTCACGCCATGGGGCCGGGGGGGGGAGCGCTGGAGTCCAGGGGTGTGAGTGAATCCATGGGGCCCGGGGGGAGCGCTGGAGTCCAGGGGTGTGAGTGAATCCATGGGGCCCTGGGGGGAGTGCTGGAGTCCCGGGGTGTGCGTGAATCCCTGGGGCCCTGGGGGGGAGCGCTGGAGTCCAGGGGTGTGAGTGAATCCATGGGGCCCGGGGCGGGGCGCTGGAGTCCAGGGGTGTGAGTGAATCCATGGGGCCCGGGGGGAGCGCTGGAGTCCAGGGGTGTGAGTGAATCCATGGGGCCCGGGCGGGGCGCTGGAGTCCAGGGGTGTGAGTGAATCCATGGGGCCCGGGGCGGGCGCTGGAGTCCAGGGGTGTGAGTGAATCCATGGGGCCGGGGGGGAGCGCTGGAGTCCAGGGGTGTGAGTGAATCCATGGGGCCCGGGGCGGGGCGCTGGAGTCCAGGGGTGTGAGTGAATCCATGGGGCCCGGGGGGGAGCGCTGGAGTCCAGGGGTGTGAGTGAATCCATGGGGCCCGGGGCGGGGCGCGGGAGGCCAGGGGTGTGAGTGAATCCATGGGGCCCGGGGGGAGCGCTGGAGTCCAGGGGGTGTGAGTGAACCCATGGGGCCCGGGGCGGGGCGCTGGAGTCCAGGGGTGTGAGTGAATCCATGGGGCCCGGGGCGGGGCGCTGGAGTCCAGGGGTGTGAGTGAATCCATGGGGCCCGGGGGCGGGGCGCTGGAGTCCAGGGGTGTGAGTGAATCCATGGGGCCCGGGGCGGGGCGCTGGAGTCCAGGGGTGTGAGTGAATCCATGGGGCGCGGGGCGGGGCGCTGGAGTCCAGGGGTGCGAGTGAATCCATGGGGCCCGGGGCGGGCGCTGGAGTCCAGGGGTGTGGGAGTGAATCCATGGGGCCCGGGGGAGCGCTGGAGTCCAGGGGTGTGAGTGAATCCATGGGGCCCGGGGCGGGGCGCTGGAGTCCAGGGTGTGAGTGAATCCATGGGGCCCGGGGGGAGCGCTGGAGTCCAGGGGTGTGAGTGAATCCATGGGGCCCTGGGGGGGAGCGCTGAGTCCAGGGGTGTGAGTGAATCCATGGGGCCCTGGGGGAGCGCTGGAGTCCAGGGGTGTGAGTGAATGCATGGGGCCCTGGGGGGAGCGCTGGAGTCCAGGGGTGTGAGTGAATCCATGGGGCCCTGGGGGAGCGCTGGAGTCCAGGGGTGTGAGTGAATCCATGGGGCCCTGGGGGGGAGTGCTGGAGTCCAGGGGTGTGAGTGAATCCATGGGGCCCGGGGCGGGGCGCTGGAGTCCAGGGGTGTGAGTGAATCCATGGGGCCCCGGGGGAGCGCTGGAGTCCAGGGGTGTGAGTGGAATCCATGGGGCCCTGGGGGGAGTGCTGGAGTCCAGGGGTGTGAGTGAATCCATGGGGCCCTGGGGGAGTGCTGGAGTCCAGGGGTGTGAGTGAATCCATGGGGCCCGGGGGCGGGGCGCTGGAGTCCAGGGTGTGAGAGTGAATCCATGGGGCCCGGGGGGAGCGCTGGAGTCCAGGGGTGTGAGTGAATCCATGGGGCCCGGGGCGGGCGCTGGAGTCCAGGGGTGTGAGTGAATCCATGGGGCCGGGGCGGGGCGGCGCTGGAGTCCAGGGGTGTGAGTGAATCCATGGGGCCCGGGGGGGAGCGCTGGAGTCCAGGGGTGTGAGTGAATCCATGGGGCCCGGGGGGGGGCGCTGAGTCCAGGGGTGTGAGTGAATCCATGGGGCCCGGGGGGGGCGGGCTGGAGTCCAGGGGTGTGAGTGAATCCATGGGGCCCGGGGGCGGGCGCTGGAGTCCAGGGGTGTGAGTGAATCCATGGGGCCCGGGGGCGGGGCGCTGGAGTCCAGGGGTGTGAGTGAATCCATGGGGCCCGGGGGGGGGCGCTGGAGTCCAGGGGGGTGAGTGAATCCATGGGGCCCGGGGCGGGGCGCTGGAGTCCAGGGGTGTGAGTGAATCCATGGGGCCCGGGGCGGGGCGCTGGAGTCCAGGGGTGTGAGTGAATCCCTGGGGCCCGGGGGGGAGCGCTGGAGTCCAGGGGTGTGAGTGAATCCATGGGGCCCGGGGGCGGGGCGCTGGAGTCCAGGGGTGTGAGTGACTCCATGGGGCCCTGGGGAGCGCTGGAGTCCAGGGGTGTGAGTGAATCCATGGGGCCCTGGGGAGCGCGCTGGAGTCCAGGGGTGTGAGTGAATCCATGGGGCCCTGGGGGGGAGCGCTGGAGTCCAGGGGTGTGAGTGAATCCATGGGGCCCTGGGGGGGAGCGCTGGAGTCCAGGGGTGTGAGTGAATCCATGGGGCCCGGGGGGGAGCGCTGGAGTCCAGGGGTGTGAGTGAATCCATGGGGCCCTGGGGGGGAGTGCTGGAGTCCAGGGGTGTGAGTGAATCCATGGGGCCCGGGGCGGGGCGCTGGAGTCCAGGGGTGTGAGTGAATCCATGGGGCCCGGGGGAGCGCTGGAGTCCAGGGGTGTGAGTGAATCCATGGGGCCCTGGGGGGGAGCGCTGGAGTCCAGGGGTGTGAGTGAATCCATGGGGCCCTGGTGGGGAGCGCTGGAGTCCAGGGGTGTGAGTGAATCCATGGGGCCCGGGGCGGGGCGCTGGAGTCCAGGGGTGTGAGTGAATCCATGGGGCCCTGGGGGAGCGCTGGAGTCCAGGGGTGTGAGTGAATCCATGGGGCCCTGGGGGAGCGCTGGAGTCCAGGGGTGTGGGAGTGAATCCATGGGGCCCGGGGGGGAGCGCTGGAGTCCAGGGGTGTGAGTGAATCCATGGGGCCCTGGGGGAGTGCTGGAGTCCAGGGGTGTGAGTGAATCCATGGGGCCCTGGGGGGAGCGCTGGAGGCCTGGGGTGTCAGTGAATCCATGGGGCCCGGGGCGGGGCGCTGGAGTCCAGGGGTGTGAGTGAATCCATGGGGCCCGGGGCGGGGCGCTGGAGTCCAGGGGTGTGAGTGACTCCATGGGGCCCTGGGGGAGCGCTGGAGTCCAGGGATGTGAGTGAATCCATGGGGCCCTGGGGAGCGCTGGAGTCCAGGGGTGTGAGTGAATCCATGGGGCCCTGGGGGGGAGTGCTGGAGTCCAGGGGTGTGAGTGAATCCATGGGGCCCTGGGGGGGAGCGCTGGAGTCCAGGGGTGTGAGTGAATCCATGGGGCCCGGGGGGGCGCGCTGGAGTCCAGGGGTGGGAGTGACTCCATGGGGCCCGGGGGGGGAGAGCTGGAGTCCAGGGGGGTGAGTGAAGCCAGGGGGCCCTGGGGGCGCTGGAGTCCCGGGGTGTGAGTGCATCCCTGGGGCCCGGGGGGGCGCGCCGGAGTCCATGGGGGGGCGTGAATCCTTGGGGCCCGGGGGGGGTGCGCTGGAGTCCAGGGGTGTGAGTGAATCCATGGGGCCCGGGGGGGGAGCGCTGGAGTCCAGGGGTGTGAGTGAATCCATGGGGCCCGGGGGCGGGGCGCTGGAGTCCAGGGGTGTGAGTGAATCATGGGGCCCGGGGGGGAGCGCTGGAGTCCAGGGGTGTGAGTGAATCCATGGGGCCCGGGGAGGGGGGCGCCGGAGTCCAGGGGTGTGAGTGAATCCATGGGGCCCTGGGGGGGAGTGCTGGAGTCCAGGGGTGTGAGTGAATCCATGGGGCCCGGGGGGGAGCGCTGGAGTCCAGGGGTGTGAGTGAATCCATGGGCCCGGGGGGGGGAGTGCTGGAGTCCAGGGGTGTGAGTGAATCCATGGGGCCGGGGGGGGGGGCGCTGGAGTCCAGGGGTGTGAGTGAATCCATGGGGCCCGGGGTGGGGCGCTGCAGTCCTGCAGGGCCTTTTCTCAGGCAGGTCAGGACCCAGGGCTCTCCTCTGTCCCTCTGGATTCATGGGCTCGGTGTCACCAGACGTTCTCTTTATGGCATCTTTTCTATGGGATTGCAATTAATAGGAGTTTTATCCTCAGGGGTCTAGACAAGGCTGTGAGTGTGTCACCTTTTATAAGATAGGCTTCTGCCGGCCACCTTAGGTAGGTGGCTGTGTGTGCCCTGTGGGGGGTGGGGGGTCCTCGGCTGGGCTAGACAGGACGCCGGGGTCAGGGCACTGGCCCGCCAAGGCAGGTGCAGGGTCTGAGACCTGCCGTTGGCTTAGTTGGGGGCAGAGCCACCGGTCGCTTCCTGATATGCCCCCAGGATGGCGGGCCAGCTTACCGACAGGAGGAAGAGAGACCAAAGGAAATGGAAGCAATTTATTGACCTTTTCTTCCCTCTGTCTCAATCATGGGAATTTTCTTATTCTCTAAATGTATAGCTGTTGAAGGGAAATACTGGTGAGAAGACAAGGGGTCCTCGGAGCGGCATCCCTGGCTCTCACTGGATGAAGGACTGAGCGCTTCCCCAGGTGAATGTCAAGGTGAAGGGCAGGGCCGTGTCTGGCCACGCGAGACGGCGCTGCGTGGGCGGCACTCAGAATGGCAGGTGGGCCTGCAGATGGCTCGCAGGCCGCGCGTCCCCGGGGCGCTCAGAATGCCCCCGCCAAGCGCCGGCTCCGTGCTGAGGGCGCGGCCTGAGCGCCTCGCTCTGTGCTCACCGCAGCTTCTCCCTGCTGCCCTTGACTGTGGCATGGACAGGGGAGGGCCCTTTCAGGGATGGACATGGAAACTCGCCATGTGTGGAGCCACGTCGCCCCGCGAACATCACTGCCCCGCGCTCAACCACATGAGTAGTCCTGAGGCTGTGCCGTCCCCTGCCCTCTACCGAGTTGGTGTCGGCTCCTCGCCGCTCCGCCTTCCATCAGAACAACTCCTCCTCGGCCCTCACAGCCCTGTGGACCTTCTGTCTGAAGCCCCCCGCCCTCGCCTCCATCCACTTCCCCTGCAGCAGGTCAGGGCCTGAGGTCCCCACTGGTTGGCCTGTGAGGGCCAGTCTGGAGCGTCACTGGATGGAGGAACAACGGGCAGAGCTGGTGAGAAATGCAGCAGGCAGCCAGGCGCGGCCTGTCCGAGGGGCAGCCGAACGGACGGCCCCGTGCTCGTCGTGGCCCAGAGCTCGGGGGACAGGCGAGTGAGGCTCTGCATCTCCATCCAGCCTCCGTGCAGGGCGTTCTCGGTGCCGGCCACATGCCAGGGCGGAGGGCGCCTCGGGGACGAGATGGAGGTGACTCTTCCTCGGGGGGAGCCGTAAGCTCGGAAGGGGGTGATAAAGGGAGGCGTCTGGCTCTCAGGCGGTGGCATTTGAACAAGCTCTCGTGCTGGAATCCTGGGAGCCATGGGCAGTGTGGCAGCCGGGCATCCCAGACAGGAGAGCAGTGCAGTGTGGAGTCCAGGGGCTGAGCGGGGAGACCGGGGGAAACTGCCACGGCAGACAGCCCGTGAGGTGACAGCCACTTGGCTGGTGGCTGTGGACCTGGAGGAGGGGCTGCAGCTGGCTGCCTTTGGAGGCCGCCCCGTGCCCACAGCTCTCCGGGGCTCAGGATGCGAGGGCCCCAAGGCGCTCTCCTTAGCGGCAGAGCCAGGGCCTGTGCTGCATGCCACTGACCCTCCCCGGGACATGCTCTTTTCACCGCTTCAGCCCACCTGTGTCTTTAAAAGCCATTTTTGTTTTATGCTTGAACTACCTGTCCCCTTTATATTTACATGTTGCTGGGATTCAAGTCTTAAAAATATAATTTTCAGGTTATTGAGAATGATCGAGTAGAGTGAAATCTAAATAACTTGAACTGAGCGATAGCTTTCCTTAGTTAATAGGAAGTCTGACTTCTGAATTTCCCCCCAAGGCAATATAAATACACTCTTTCGAGAGCATTAATGTCTCGGCTGGCACCGAGCTTCCGGAAGGCGGCCAGGCTGGGGCCTGCTCAGCGGCCTGGATGGGGGACAGACGGCGGTTGCCAGGTCCTTCGCTGTCCTGTGAACAGTGCTTTCCAAGTGCCTGAGAGGCCTGCCCCCCCCAACAGCCCCCCCCCCCCCCCCCAGTTTCAGCCTTGTTCACTCGGATTTGCCCTGAAGTGCCTTCTTCCGCTGCCCCAGGGGAGGCTCAGCTGGCGCCTGGCTCGGCTTGCTCTGGACTCACCGAGAGGTTTGCCAGGCAGCGTTCTCAGACCTTCCGTGGCCCGGGAATCACAGCAGTCCGCCCTGAGCACCCACGTGGGCAGGGGGCTGGCTGCAGCCTTGTCGTGCCTCCCCAGGTCACGCTGGCAAAGGCCTCTGTCTCTGGGGCCTTCCTGGGGCCCAGGGCACCCGGCGTCGTGGCTGCTGCGTTTCTGCCTCGAGGCTGAGGGGCTGGGGCCCCGGAGAGAGGGCTTCCTGCCTCCTCGGGCCCTGCCTCCCGGCCCGCCCTCCTGGCCGCCTGACGTGCTGTCCCCACGCTGGCTGCGAGCGCAGCTTGCCACTGGGGCGTCATCAACCGCTCCGCGTTTACGCGTGAGAAATGCGTAATGGGGCTGCGTTGTTGAGTGGTTTTGGTCTTTGGTCATGTTTAAAATATTCAGTTGTACTAGAAAGCTGTTGATTTAAAATGAAGGATGTGTATGGATATATCCACGTGAGTGTGTTACCATTCAGCAGGTACTTACCGGGCGCCCGCTCCTACGGGTGCAGCGCCTGGCGTTTTTGTTCCTTTGGATGCTGAGCTAGGGCTGGGGGTGGCCGGGCGGCTGGGGGTCCCTCCGTGTAAATGCCGGACTTGGCGCCGACTGGGGGTAGGGGGAGACCAGTGGTAGTTAGGGATGTGGGCGGCGTGGGAAGGGGAGGCGTCCTTGGGTACAGACACGGCTGCCTTTGCAAGGGGGCTTGTCTGGGGATGATGCAACCCGGCCCCTGAGCCGGAAGCCTGCACTGCCGGCCTTGGTGGTGGGAGGCCCAGGGACAGCAGGGGTGGGTGAACCCCTCGGGGGCAGGAAGGCTCTGCAGGGACTCCGCCTGGGGGAAGGGGACCAGGTTCACAAAGCAGGGTGAGGTGGGGGGGCCTTGGCAGCCCCTCCAGGAGGGCAGCGCCTTTAGTGAGTTGGAAAGCTTGGGCAGGAAGGAGGGGCAGACGTTCCAGCAGCCAGCCGCTAGAATGCCGTGCTGGGTGTGAGGGTGGGGGGACCATGAGGCAGGGGCGCCCTGGGGAGGGCAGGGCCACATGAAGGCTTTTCCGCCGTGCGGGCATGTGGTCCACATGGTGGGACCGTGTGCGCCTTGGTGAACTGGCTACCTGTCGGAGTAAGGATGGCGGAGAGCCGGTGGGCCTGGGTGACGGTGAGGAGAGCGGGATCGTCGTGGGGGCTCGTAGTCCACCATCCTATGCAGGAGTCGAACCTGCAACCTTGCTGCTAAGAGCATGCGCCCCACCAGCTTAGCCACAGCTCAGCTTGGGCGCAGCTCACTGGACTGTGGGAATTGAACCGGTAACGATGTTGCTCAGAGCTCGTGCTCTTAACCAAACTGAGCCACTTGGCCGGCCCCAATAGTAAAATAGAAGAACATGTGCATTTTGAAGTTTCTGATGTGTTTGCTTTTTGCTTCACCACCTGTTTTTTCACTTTTCTTTCAGATTTTTGAAAGGATATTGTTTATATGGGCGATCCGCCACCCCGCCAGTGGATATGTGCAGGGGATAAATGACCTGGTCACTCCTTTCTTTGTCGTCTTCATTTGTGAACACATAGGTAAGATACTGATTTCCTTCTCACAGCATTAACTGTGAACTTCAGTGGCCTTACTATGCATCGTATACCAACACTGAAAACTGCCATCACGTTTAATGTTATTAATAATAGCTAATAATAGAGAATAATAGTTTTCTCACTGATGCCAGCTTTAAAAAGTCTTTACATCATGTGCCCAACTATTGAAGTCATTGAGATGCAGTTATTGTTATTAATATCTTGTTTTTAATGTATGAGGAGAACTATAATGTATATTCAGGGAGTGTAGATTCATTCTAATGGCCATCGGAGCACTGGCTTTAATGGTTTGGATTTAAACGGCTGAGGTTAAGGTTATAGACTATTAGTTGAATGTTTTGCTTACACGGAAGAAACAATCTCTTTTAATTGCATTTCTGCAGCATTTCATCACCTTTCTGCTTTTGATACACTAGTAACATTTCATTTTATGGGAATATTAATTATGTGCGAAGTAATTGGTTTAATGGAGGTTTAGGTTGGGTTGTGCTGCTTCTCTTTACGGCATGGTTTTCTTCTGTTTGTGTCACAGCAGCCAACTGTAATATGTCTCTCTCTGTTTTGAATATATTTTACATTTAAGAAAATTCTGGTAATATAAGTGAGGGATCTACTTTTTAATCCATCTGTGAATTAAAAAATAAATCCCAAAGGCTGGGCTTTCCTCTTTAGTTGTGATGTTTTTATTGAAAACTGATTTTTAATTTGTTGTCATGTGAACCTTCCCGACGTGGCATTCGTTTGTTTCTATGAGCGTGTTTTTAGCCGGGAAGGCCTCCCGTCGGCCTCTGTCCATCACTGCGATCTGGAGAGATGGGGTTTCCCGGCGGGGGGCAGGTTATCCTCGCAGCCCCTCTCACACTTTGTTTCCACTTAGGGTTCCATAGGAGGGCTTTTCACTGGTAAGCAACTAACAAGGACTTCCGCCCTCACTCCCTAATCCTCACGGAAGCTGGCACAGGCTGGCTCCCCAGGGCCTCTGCCTTTCTGTGGCTCAGGCCCTCATGTGACCGATAATGAGAACATTCTTAATGGCCCTAGAACAGTAGGACCTCTGTCAGTAGACTTCAGAGATGTTAATTGAAACAAGAAGTTCAACTGAGATGTGATTAGAGAATTGATATTCCATGTTAAATGGACCATTTAATTAATGTGGTAAATAAGTTTGTCTTGAAGACTTTGCCACCGAGTTCCGTCGTGAGACCCAGGTGATCGGAATGTGTTTGCCGGGGTGATGGCAGGGTGGGACAAAGGGACGTGAGCCTGGCGTTGCTCGCCCAGAAGAGACGCCTGCTGGAGCGAGTGGGATGCGGGTGGGATGGAGGAGGGCTGCGCTGTCGGGCCGGTTGCCCTGGGAGTGGGGACCGTGCGGATGGCGAGCCTGTGGTCACGGCTTTCCGGGGTCTCCCAGGCCTGACTACATTGGCTCGGGGGCTGAGAACAGCGGCATCCTGCCTAGAGGGCTACGCTCTCTGTGAGGGGTGTGGAGTCCTGCCGCTGCCGAGACGGGTCATCACGGGCCCTGTGGCTGGCGGCACTCCCCTGCAGCCTGACTGCCTGGGTCCCGACTGGGCTCGGCCTCCACCAGCTGCCTTCATGGACCTGGGCCCGGGGCTGAAATGGCTCCCGTGTCCTTGGTGCTGTGAGGCCCGAGTGAGCTGACAGCCATGGGTCACCCGTGCTGAGTGTCTCGGAGACGTTGCTGTTGCCCCTGTGGTTGTATTGTACCCTTCGCTGTCGTAGCTCGTGGCTTTCCCACCTGCAACGGCAGGTGTGTGTCCCGCGTACGGGACTGCGTTCTCGGTGTGGGGAGGGCATGTCCGCTGAGCGTGCCCACGTCCACAAGCCTCCCCGGCTTTCCCCCGTGGGCCCCCGCCCGTCCTCCACGGCAGGGGGCACGGGAAGACGGGGAATCCCGTATCCTTGTCCTGGAGCGGAGGAGAAGAGGAAGGACGGCCATGTGTGTCCCCAAGGGGAACCATGGTGGGTCACGGGAAGGGAATGGAGAGGTGATTCTACAAGGAGGAAAAAGGCGTCACTGAAATGAAGGGTGGGGATACTTTCAAGGAGGGAGTGGTCAGTAGAGTCCAGTGCCGCAACCTGGAAAGTGGCCTAAGGGCCTGGCAGTGTGCACGTTAGTGGGGACCAGCCGGGAACGGGCGGGAGGCTGGTGGCAGGCCAGCTGTGACAGGAACCCAGTGCCCTCCGTGCAGGAGTGGCAGGGCGGGAGGGTCCACAGACCTCTCACAACTTTAATGATTTATTGTTTTTTATCGAGGCATAATTGACATACAACATTTGATTAGTTTCAGGCGTACAGCATAATGATTTGATGTTTGTGTACCTTGTAAAATGACCACCATAAGTCCAGTTAACACCTGTCACCTACATAATTACCAGTTTTTTTTCTTGTGATGAGAACTTTCAAGATCTATCTTGTTATCAACTTTCAAACATAACAAAACTGTAGTCGCCATGCTGCACATCACACCCCCAGGACTTACTTATTTTACTGGAAGTTTGTACCTTTTGACCCATCACCATCTTATCCACTCTCACAACTTTGAAAAACTTTTCATTGTGGAAAGTTCTCACCTACGAAGTTAACAGGATTGTGTGATGCAGCCCGCCTCCCACCGTCTGGCTGCAGGGGTTGTCTGTCCAAGCATCGTGTTTCCACCCGCCCCTACCCCACCAATAGTTACTATTACTACTGAAAAAATGGCTTTATTGAGATATAATTTACATGCCGTAAAATTCACCCACTGCGAATGAAAAATACAGTGGTTTTTAGAACATTCACACAGTAGTGTCGTCATCACCACCATTTCATTCTAGAATGTTTTCATCATCCTGAAAAGAAATCATGTCCCCTCCCAGCAGCGGTCCCCCCCATTCCTCCCCAGCACCCCCAGCCCCGGCAGTCAGCACTCTACTTTCTGTCTCTCCAGGCTTGCCTCTTCTGGAAAGTTCCTATAAGTGGAGTCATACAGTATGGGGTCTTCCGAGACTGGCTTCTTTCACTGAGCGTGCTGCTTCAAGGGCCGCTATGTCGTAGCGTTCATGAGTACTGCAGTCCCTTTGGGGCCACATGCCCTCTCCCTCTGTGGACATACCATGCTGTAGTTATCCATTGATGGACGTGGGGGTTCTTTCTACTTTTTGGTTGTTATAGATAACCTTTGGGTTCAGGTTTTAGTAGGGACATGTTTTCATTTCTCTTGGGTATATACCAGGAGTGGAATCGCTGGGTCACATGGAACCCTCTGTTTAACCTTTGGAGGAGCTGCCAGCTGTTTTCCGGAGCGGCTGCAGCATGTCACGTTCCCGCCAGCGGCGCAGGAGGGTCCGATTTGTCCACATCCTCGCCATCCTTGTTACACTTTTTACTTTTTATTCAGTGAGGTAATTGACACACCTGCCTTATAACTATTGAACACCGTTATTCAGGTCTGCCTTGTCAATGACGTGTGTGATGTTTTCTCTTTGCTCCTTGTGTGCCCCCGGGAGGTGCCAGCCCCTTGAAGCTAGGGGGTGTGTCTTACGTGTGTGTCACGCTTTGCACAGAGAAACTCAGTGTGCATGCACTATGTCGAGTGGGATCCTACGGGAGGTTTGTGTGTGTGTTGCACGATTAGACCACGTGGCTTGTTTAATGAGAATACTTGCGTGGTAAAGGGCTGGACGGCCCACCGCTCAGAACACATCGGTGTGTGCCTTCTCTCTGCAGCTGTTCTGTTCAGACGAGCCTCTCTGCCCGCACGGCCGTGCAGGGCGGGCTGGGGAGGCGCCCCACCCTCCGTCCTGTTTTGATGCCTCTGAGTGGCCTGCCGGTGTCAGCCGTGTGGGTGACTGGTGAGCCGTCGCCGCCTGTCCTGCCGTGGCCCGGCCCCTGAGCCAGCCCGAGCCTCTTCCCCGGGCGGCTGGTAGGAAAGCAGAGTGGGGTCCAGTGTGCTCCTCTCTCTGTAAGAGGCCCAGCTGAGCGTGTGCAGTGCCCGCGTCCAGGTTTGGCGGAGGGAGGAGGACTCCTCGGGCCTTGAGCCTGAGCTGCCCTTTGCAGCCTGTCCTCTGCACTGGGGCCTGTGTGTACCATCAGGAGATGGGGTCTAGGCCCATCCAGCACTTGGGAACCACAGCTGCTCTGCTGTCTTTCCTGTAGGTCTTCTTTCCCCCGTGCATTTTATGTACATAGTTGAGAGCACATTATGTATGAAATTCTGTTTTGAACTCTTCCCCATTTAACCTTGTAGCATCAGCTTTTCCGTGCGTTATGTAGAGATCTTGGTAAAGACCGTTTCTACCTCCCGCACACAGTGCTCTGCTGAGATAATGGAGCATAATTCATAAACCATCCCACTGTGGTTGGATTGCATTAGGTTTTGTGCCCCCCAGGCATGGTGTAATTTTTAAGTAAAGCCCGTATTTTTCAAACAGTGACTGTCGTATTCCTTTTAGCAATGTTAAATTTGATTTAAAATTAAGAACCATTATTCCGTCACCTTGAATCGCACAGTTTCAGCAGAAGATTATATTTTAGGTTAAGTATTTTCAGCATAGTGAAAAGTGAAGAAGCACCCCCGTCTTTGTTCTCTATGCTGTTTAAATCGTGAAACAGTTCTGATGGGGCAACTTGGACCCTCCCCAGGGTGACTGAATGCGGCGGGGGGCACTTGGGAGGCAGGACGGTGACTGCTGGGGAAGATGAGGGGTGTTTCACATGTGTAAGCTCCGATCGATTAGATTTCATGTCATTTTCTCTTAAAATAATTACTCTTAGAAGCAAATATGGAACGGGACTGGAATAAACAATGCATTTATCTCCAAACATTAGGAATATTTGTTTTTATAGCCCTGTTTGGAAGTCAGAATCTCCAAAGCGTAGGTTGTTTTTAAACAAGTTAATTTTGCCTGGAGAAGACATTTTTGCATGCAGCTTGTGGAGCCGGCCGTGCGCTGGTGCCGTAATCAGTGTGCTGCGGGCAAGGGCCGTAAATCCCACCGTCAGCCAGGACTCACAGGACAAATAAAACAGGACATTTGCTGGGAGCCCCGTGTTGGCAGCGCAGCCATTCTCTCGCCTGTTCCCGTTGTCGGAGTACGAACTGGGCTTCGAGGGACGGAGAGCGATGGAGCTGCCGCCAGGTTCTCGCTGACTAATTACAGTTTTAGAAATTGTTTTGACTGCCCTTGTTTGCATTTAGCTTTCAGCTCATCGCACGTTGTTTTTCCATGTGTTTCATGAACCAGGGCTGCTGTATGCATGGCTCCCTTGAGTGTGCCTCACCCCTTACGTACGCACTTGGTGTTCTGCAGTTAATCTCAGAAACATTAAAGGTGGAGACCAGAGCCTCAGGCCCAGGCAGTTCCCTTGCAGTTCTGGGCCCCGTGTGGGGGGAGTGGAGACCTGAGGGCCCTGGGAATGCTAGTGGATCAGAGAGTGGAGGGCAGCTGGTGTTTGCAGCCCTCCGAAGTGACAGCCAGGTGCATGGGCTGGGGCTCATCTGTGGTTACATTTTCTATTTGAAAACATTGTGATGGAAAGAAATGGACTCAGTGTTGCAGACTCAATAACAGCCTAGTTCTGCATCCCAGAAGCTGTCACTGGAACATTTTGCTAATTTCCTTCTGGCCTTTTGTCAATGTACTTTTTTCACACGGTAGCAATTATATTTTGCATGCACATTTTAGTACTGCTTTTTTTTTAAAATATATTAAAGCATTTTCCAAAGTTGTCATGACACTTCCAATAAAAGGTAGGAAAACTGGGCAGAAGATCAAGGAACTAGAAGGAGACTAAGGAAACAAACTGAACACCAACTAGACCGAACGGACGTCTGCAGAGCACTCGCCCAGCAGCAGCAGGGAACGCGTTCTTCCCCAGTTCACGTGGAACGGTCTCCAGGACAGACCACATGCTAGAACACAGCCATGCATACATAGGCAGCATGTCAGAGAAGAAATTACAAGGAAGATTAGAAATTACTTTGACATGAATGAAGGTGAAAATACTACGTACCACACTTAGGGGTGCAGCTAAAGCAGTGCTCCAAGACAAAGTCATGGTTGTAAATGTATTAAAAAGAACATCTCAAATCAGTAACTTTTCAATTTCAGAAACTAGAAAAGAAAGGACAAACTGAAGCCACAACAGACAGCAGGAAGGAAATAAAGACTAGAACTGAAGTCAATGAAACAGAGAAGAGAAAAACAACAGAGGAAAGCATCCAGACCGAAGTTGGTTCTTCAAAGCTGTCAACAAAATGGCCAGACCTTTAGCTAGATGGACCTAGAGAGAAAGGGAGAAGACTCGTTACTGGAATCAGCAGCATAAATGGAAGGCTATGAACAGTGTCCAGATAACGTTGATGGGACGGAGATATTCTTAGTAAGACACAAATTATCTGTGATGGGTAATTTTGTATCAACTTGATGAAGCCCTGGTGCTTACTTATTTAGTCAACCACCAGTGTAGACACTGCTGTGAAGATATATTTTGGATGTGATTAACATTTAAATTGGTAGTCTTTGAATAAAGTAAGTTATCCTGCACAATGTGGATGGGCCCCATCTAGTCAGTTGAAGGCCTTAAGAGCAAAGACTGAGATTTCTTGAGGAAAAAGAAATTCTCATTAAGACATAGAAACTCTGGGAGCATTTTCTCAATCTGTTGAGATTTTGCTCCCTGGCAATTGTTGTCAGTTTGTCTCAAATAATCTCTTACAAGCTTTCACAATGAATGAATGAATAAATAATTTTAAAAAGGACATAGAAACCCTGCCTGAGTTTCCAGCCTGCTGGCTTGTCCTACAAATTTCAAACTTGCCAATCTCCATAATTGTGTGAGTGAGCCTATTCCTTAAAATAAATCTCTAGGGCCGGCCGAGTGGCTCAGTTGGTTAAGAGCTCGCTCAAGAGTGCGAGCTGAGCTCCGAGCAACAGCAGTTCGATGCCCAACCTGAGCTGAGCTGCTGCTGAGCTGCCAACAGGTGGCAGGATGGCTCAGCTAAAAAAACCAAAAAATCTCTATGTATTTATATATATATAGTAACCTATCAATATCGTTCTACATGGATATATATTATATAAGAGATTGAATTAGTAATTTAAAAAATTTCCACAAACAAAAGCCTAGGACCAGATCACTGGTGAAATCTACCAAACATTTAACAAAGAATTAACTCCAGTCCTTTACAGACTCTTCCAAAAATAGAATAGAAGGAACACTTTTCAGTTCATTCTATGAGACCAGAATTATCTTAATACCAAAACAAGACAATGACATGACAAAGAAAGAAAACCACAGACTAATATCCATTATGAAGATAAATGTAACAGTTCTCAATGAAATACTATCAAACTGAATGTAGCAACATAGTAAAAGTATTATACATTGTGACAAATGGGGTTTATCCCAGGAATGCAAGGTTGGTTTAATGTACCAACACCCATGAGTGTAATACACTATATTAACAGACAAAAAACACTTAATCATTTCAGTTGATGCAGAAAAATCATTTGACAAAATTCTACACCCTTTCATGATAAAAACACTCAACAAGCTAGGAATAGAAGAACCTCTTCTCTAACAAAGAGCTTGGATGACTTTCATTCTATTTTTCAAAGATCAAAGAGAAAATTGACTTATTTTTACAAAATAGAATAAGAGTCATTCTATCTTACAACTACCATATAGGTTCATTGGCTCTTTTTACAAAATATATTGTCAGATCTTAATGATCTTAACTTTTTTCTGTATCTTAAGACATTTTGCAATTTTATCTTCCTAGGAATTATTTTTATCATTACTCATCAATTATTCCTAATTATGGTACAAAAAAAAAAGACTAAAACCAACCATCCCTCTTAAATGATCCATCAGTTTTCTTACTGTTTTCTAGATGATTCCATTACCGTTCAAGAAGGTATGAAAGAAGTCTGGGGACATTTTTTATTTTTTATTTTTTTAAGCTTTTAGTGAACACAGTAGAGAATTTAGAATTTTTTATTTACCACTTGTAACAACAAAGAGAGGAAAATTGGCAGTGGAAGACTTTGGACTCTTAGACCAGAAAGTGAGATGGGAGCTGCTCTGTAGAGACTAAAGATGATGGTGAAACTGATCGTATCAGCAGCTTCTCACTGAGTCTTCAGCTGATGAGATGAATTTTCTCAAACTCAGGCATCAGCAGGTGAACAACCGTTCTAAGGATATGAAGGAAATACGTTTCTCATCCAATTAGTCATTCAACAGGAAGGTCTTCATCCCACGGGGCTTTGTGACAAGAATGGGGCCCGTCCCCTTCTGCTAAGAAGGCCCGTGGCAGCATCCTTTCATCCTTTATGATGCTGTGGATCCAACCTGGGTATAAATGGTAAATGCTGAGAGCAAGTGTGTGTTCAAGAGGCATTTGGAAGGGGTGAAGAGGAAGTCGTAGAAATGAAAAAATCACTGGCTTGTTCCGTCAGCATCATTGGTGTTCATACATCTGAAAATCTGTCACAATTCTGCAGCAGAGGAGATGACTACCGTTGCCTTAACCAAATTGTAAGCCACAATTCCAAAAGGATTGAATTCTAAAACAAATAGAAGAGCTAGAGGTAGCAAGTTGAAACTTATGAGAAATGTATTTGAAATCTAGAATTATGATTGTTTCAACAATGCAAGTGCCAGAATCTGACAAGCTGGGGCCTGCCGGAGGTGACTCTGTAACCCAGAAAATACAGGGGAAATCGAGTTCAGTGTTTAAAATCTTACTAAAGTTCCTAACAAAGCTGTTCTTTACCCTTCCTTTTCCTTTTTTTTTTTTTTTTTTTTGAGGGCAGTGTCACTGGCCCTCACATGTGGGACCCAAACCTGGGCTGCTGGCTTCTCAAGCCAGCGCTTAACCACCGCGCCACTCTGCCGGCCCCTTTACCCTTCCTTTATTCTTCATTGTATAAAATATTTGTCAAATGCTTAAAATCCGTAAAAATGAAGAAAGTCTGTTGGACTCAGAGATGACAGATGGTATTATTTTTCCTGGAATGCTCTGGGTTCTTGGAGCTGCCAGTGAGGAGTCCCCCGGTGGTCCCCTGGGGTATCAGAGGCTTTCCAGAAATGTGTGTTTAGAGCCACTGCGCCAGTGACAGATGGCCGGGAGGGGCTCCGCACACCTCTGATGTGGCCTGCGTCTGGGAAGCAGTGATCGACCCGGGTCTTGTCTCCAAGTCAGTGGGTGGCAGAGAGGGCTCTCGTCCCCCGAATTCAGGGCAGGGCTGCTGCCCGGCGGTCCAGAGTCCCTGATAGTTGGGGCTTGGCCTGGTAGGTGGGTGGCTCGCAGGTGGCCTCTTCCTCTGCCGGCTGGGGCTGTGTGTGCTTGGCAGGTGGCCAGCCGGCTTCCCAGATTTGACCACTGATGCCGTGGGCCGCGGCCTTGAACCACCTGGGCCTGGGAGCGAGCGCCTTTCTCCCTCTCTCTCCCGGGCAGGAAATGACCCGGAGTTAATCGTTTTAGCAGAAGCGCCCACTCCTGTGTGTCAGACACCTTGCCCAGTGTTTTATGTGTGTTTGACCTTTAAAGGAACCCCAGATTACAGCTTGGAAGCGAAGCTCATTAAGGTATGAAACCGTCCGAAGCTGTGGGGCCTGCCCGCTGGCAGCAGAAGTCCAGATGTTTTGGGTCATCGTCTTTTCCTCGTTTGGGAATCGGGCCACCCCGTCTGCTGTCCCCACGAAGTACCAGTAACAGAGGTGTCGTTTTTGTTGTGGGTTTTTTTTCTTTCTTTCTTTTTTTTTTTTTTGTCTTAACTTTGTCTTGAGGTGTTTTTTCCATTCTTCATAAAGATGCCGTATTGACTCCTGAAGGCCCCAAGCGTCAGCACTGCTGTTTATTTCTTTGCGGGGGTGTTTCGGGGGACTCTGTTATGGGTAACAAGAAATGGTGACTCTGGTCCCCCCATTTCGGCCACTTAGCTGTCCCATTAATGTCAGTGTCTAAATTTTTGCTTCAGTAATAAGAACTGAATAGTATTCAAGAAGGATTCAAACTGCACTGGTATTTAAGAGCCTTTTTGGATCCGGTGAGTACCTACGAATCCTTCTGCATATAACCTGACAGCCCGTGTCAGCTGGGATGAGGGGTGGCGCCTGCCGTCGTCCGAGGGGTGCACTTCCAGCAGCTCCTCAGGAAGCTGCCAGCCTCCCAGAGTGTCCTGCTGGGAAATCCTGCTTTCGGGTACTTTGCTGTTCCAAGCAGAGCTGTCCCAAGTAGAAAGGAAAATCAATGTAATTACTTACGAAACTTTTCCTTAAGGGTGAATGAATTATGAGGAAAAAATGAAGTATCTATCACCAGTAGCTTTATTTCAGGGCTGAACAGGAGAGATTAATGTCGTTCTGAAGATTTGGGGTCGATCGGCCGGTGAAAGTAGAGCACACAGGTGCCCTTACCTGGGCCCACAGGTGGCAAGTGGCAGGGCGTCCTGCTTCTGGGGCCCAGTGGAGAGGGAACTGGGGTGCCCATGGCAGCGGGAAATGGCACCGAGCAGAAGCCAGAGGATGCACAGGTGTCAGGGCAAAAAATTAGGGAGGAGGAGAGCGCTAATTGCAGTTAATGTAATTATGAGGGGAGACGTGTCCTCCGGAGGGCGCTGTGCTCTCGCGGTCGGCGTGTGCGCGCCTCCGGCCTCCCGTCGTCCTTTGCGGTAACTGAAGGGCCGGAGCCCACTCAGGAGCCTGAGAGGCAGGCCTCCGAAGGGCCCTGGCCCAGCAGCCCGCAGCCGGGGGCAGAGAGCAGCTTGGTGGCTTTTCCCCCATGACACAGATTTGCAGCGTATCTGATTGAACAGAAGCCCACTCAGAGGGTGAGTGTTTCTCGCAGTGGGGGCTTTAAGTATCCCCTGTCCAGGACGGAAGTACAGAGTACGGAGCACGCTGCTCACCGGGCCCAGCAGAGGTTGGGATCCAAAGGGGAGAGGGAATCAGCTCTTCCCACCCTCTACTTGTGTGTTCTTCCTGACCTGTCTATATGTCATCGATTGATTGGTCAGTCTATCTACCTGCCTACCTACCTACCTACCTACCTACCTACCTACCTGCCTACCTGCCTACCTACCTGCCTACCTGCCTGCCTGCCTGCCTGCCTGCCTGCCTGCCTACCTGCCTACCTACTTGCCTACCTGCCTACCTACCTGCCTATCCATCTACCTGCCTGCCTACCTATCTACCTACCTACCTGCCTGCCTGCCTGCCTGCCTGCCTGCCTATCTACCTACCTACCTAGCTACCTCCCTACCTCCCTACCTCCCTACCTGCCTACCTGCCTACCCATCTACCTGCCTGCCTACCTACTTGCTTACATGCCTACCTGCCTACCTACCTCCCTACCTCCCTACCTCCCTACCTGCCTACCCGCCTATCCATCTACCTGCCTGCCTACCTACTTGCTTACATGCCTACCTGCCTACCTACCTGCCTGCCTACTCACCTACCTGCCTGCCCGAGGGACCTCCCTCCCTTTCCCGTGTATAACCCAGTGAGTGACGTGTAGTGGGCTCACAGAGCTGTGCAGCCATGCTCTGAGCAGCTGAGCCTCTTCAGAATCCGTGGGTTGCTCATGGCTTCGGCTTCCTGTCGTCTGGTCTGCTTGCATGTTCAGGTGACTCCACAGAATGAAATTGCTCATGGCCGTAGGCTCTGGAATACGGAGCTGTGTGCGCCCTCGGCCTGGCTCTCAGCTCTGATTTCAGGAGGCTAAATGGGGGTTTATTGCACTCAGCCATTCCGCTGTTGCTAGGAGCTGGACCCACAGGTGGCGTTGGTTTGGCAGTAGTGGTGGCTGGCCTTTATTAGCACTTTGTGCCTGGAGCTTTTAAAGAACTTTCCTTGTTGTTAGATCGCTACCCCATGAGGTCAATGCTGTTATCATCCCCATTTTGCAGATCAGCAAGTTGAGGCACAAAGAGATGAAATCAGCTGGTCAAGGTCTTGAAGCTGTTGATTGTCAGAGCCAGGATCCCAGCCCAGGCCGGCTCCTGCTGTGCTCCCAATGTCTCTCCTAGGGGAAGGTGTGTGACCACATGTCTGGTGTCAGTGACTCCGGGCCACTGGGTGTGTCCTGGGCTCTGGGTCTTCCCCGTTCCCCTTCCCCTCCCCTCTCCCCTCTCCCTTTGTCTAATCGTATCTCTGTCTCCATATCTACATCTGAGGTCCATAGATTCATCTATTGGGTTGTGGGAAAAGTCATGACACATTTTTGCAACGGAAAACATAGAAAAAATACATCATGACTTTCCCGACAGCCCAGTAGATCAGGCTTGGGGTGTGGGCTGGGGATGAGCCAAAGGGACATGGCCCGAGGTCATGACGACAGGCTGGCCCTGTGCCTTCCCAGCCGGTGCAGCAGCTTGGCTCTTCGGTCTGGCGATTCCGCTGTGACCCCCCTTTCTGCTGCTAACTTGTGGGGCCTGGACCTTCAGCTCACTCTTTTCAAGAGCGATGCAGAAATTCCCAGGGCTTTCAGAAGCAGCTCTTACCTGGTAACCCGCCTCTGAGTGGCAGCTGAGAG
This sequence comes from Aselliscus stoliczkanus, assembly GCA_033961575.1. Lineage (NCBI taxonomy): Eukaryota > Metazoa > Chordata > Mammalia > Chiroptera > Hipposideridae > Aselliscus > Aselliscus stoliczkanus. The sequence continues at coordinate 205,394,393 of CM066727.1, forward strand.
TGAGACAGGCACCCTGCGTCAGGCAGGTGTGTAGGAGGGTTAGAGGATCCGACGGGCAAAACCACGCCAGGAAAAGAAGGAGCCGCACGGCTCGAACTAAAATGGTGCAGGTGAAAGAGCACGAAATGAAAGCTGTAAGCAGGAAAGCCCTCCATTTGTACTTTAGCTCTGAAATGGACAAGTAAGGTGGCGGCCATGCCTTCCTCTCCTTGCGGGCCGTTAGCTCCATTCCAGAGCGGACTTGGATGAAGACACGGCAGCAGGTGTTTCTAAGGAACTTCGGTCAGCGTGACCATGACTCCGCAGGTGTCCTCATTCTTCACCGCCCTTCAGGATTTTCCCACGCGGACAGGCCTCCGCACCCCGCCTTGGGCACGGGTTCCCCTTGGCTCGGTCCCTCGCTGTGACTTTCTGCCTGCTGCTGTGCGCGGGCCCATAACCTCTGTGGGAGTCTGTTCTGTGGCTTGTGCCCCGGGTTTCGGGACCCTTTCATGCAGCAGAGATGTCTTCTCTCTGTGGCCTTTGTCCCTGTGGGGCTAAAGCTGCAGCTTCTCAAGGGGGAAGGGAGAACAGGCATTTAAACAGAGCCCATTGCTGCTGCTGAGAGACCCCGTGAGACAGGTATAGACTGTACCTTTGGCCGTGGCAGCAGTTCCGTCTTGCAGACGCCCCAAGCACAGCAGACAGGTCCGGGCTGCAGAAGCCAGAAAATCCAGGAGTGGCACCTCCTGTGGGCAGACACAGACATATGCGCGCGCACGTCACACTGCTTAGGTGAAGTGAGCGGTTTGTCCCTGTTCGCGGGGGAGCAGGCGCCCTGAAGGGAGAGTGAGATGAGCCACGAGTCCCAGAATCTCCCACCGGCCCATCTGGAAACCTCCGTGAGAGGTGAGGACACACCTGTTGGTAAACGTCCACTCAGCGCGTCGGCCATTTCATCTGACGTTCTGAGCAAGAGTGAGCACTCCGAGGCGGCCCTAAAGTCCAGCCAGCCTGAGGGCCCGAGGGGAGGCTCATGTGAGCAGAGCGGTGATGGCCCAGGCTCCCCAGGACGTGTGAGCCCGACAGGCTCTAAGGAGAGGGCAGGGTGCCTTTGCTTGTTAAGGGTCGCCTGGGGAACGTGCTGAGGACGGGTGGGAGGGCTCAGCTGGGTGGGTTCAGGGAGACTGGTCAGGCCACTGAGCTCACCCAGGTGACGGTGGTGGCTTGGAGCAGGGTGGTAGCGCTCGGTGGGTGGGTTGGAAGCAGGCCTGAAAGGGTTTGCTGATGGGTTGGATGAGGTGAGAGAGAGTGGCTGAGGGCGATTCCACGGTTTGCCCTCACTAATGAGAGGTGGAATCGCTGCTGCCTGGGAAGGCCGGTGGCACTGGTGGTGGTGCTGGTGGTGCTGGGCCTGGTGGGACATCAGGAGTGTGGCCTTGGACATGAGCCATTTGCGTTGCCTGTCGGACACCCCGAGTACCAGCGGTTCCATCTCTGCCGTCTCCTCCTGACGGAGAGGATGCTTGGGGTCCTTTTCCAGGCTTTTGGGTCCACCAGGAAATGCAGGACGTCCCCGGGCAGGCGGCCAGGGGTGGCCCACTGGCTCCCGCTTCCTGTCCCGGGTCAGAGCCAGCTCTGTTCTCTGCGCTTCTCTTCCGCATTCCTGTATGGGCTCGTTGACATCGCAGCAGGAAGTTCCGAGGACCAAGATGGAGAGAGGTGGCAGCTTTTATTCAGTGTACTAGTGCAAGCAATGAGGGACGTCGTCGTGAATGCCGATGGAGCAGAGAAGCGCGTCTGTGCGCCTCCTGCCTCTTCTGTTGCTGCATCTCTGAAACGGCAGCCACAGCAGAGCCGCCCACTGCAGAGAGCCCTGCTGTGTTTCTCTCTGGCTCACAAGAAGCTCACGTTTCTTGTAAGCATCTAGGATATGGGTTTGTTGTGAGGCGTGTGCGAGCCTACATGCACATTTGTGCATACAGCCTAGCAGTTTTCCAGCCTTCATCTGTTCCTGTACACACAGTCTTGGGCCGCCCCGCCATTTGTTTCTCTGCCGTAGACCCGCTGTCTGCAAAACAGACAATGCTTTCAGCTTTTCTCCTTGCTGGGAGACTAATGATTGAGTACATTCATAGCGTTTGAAGTCCTTGAAATAAAATCACAAAGTACGTGTGCATTATTATTGTAGCTCTAATGGTATTTATATTTAAATCATTATTATTGCAATAATACACCAGTTTGCCAATAAAACACAAAGCCACTTCAGAAAGGATGTTTCTAAAACGATAGCATTTTCTGGGGCTGGGCAGCAGTGTGTGATTCGGGGCCTTCACAAGGGCTCTTGTGGTTCATGTATTATGTATTTCCAAAGACTGAGCACGGGGGTGCAGTGTCGCCCAGGGCTGCGAGGGTGCAGGGGGAGCCAGGGAGGGGACGGCTGGGCCGACGTGGCCACATGGCGCTCGGCTGGGGACCGTCACCCGCTTCTGATGCTGGCTCTGACCACGCTGAGCTTGACTTGGTGTTGCTGTGTCATTAGGGCCCAGTGCCTTTGTCAGCCGCCCGGTTACAGCAGAGATGTGCGATGGGCGAGCGTCACAGCGGTGACTAATGGGCTTTTCCTCTCAGATCCATACCAGAGGCGTAAACCTGATTTATAACCGATGGACTTTGTGCTGCTTGAAGCGAAAGGCCTGCGTGCAGAGCTTTGTTTAGCAGGCACGTCTTTCTTGTCGGCCTCCTAAGGCTCTGGTTCCTGGGATTGTGCAGGCGATGAGCCTGGGGGCTGTGGAGGGGAAACGGGGAAGCCGCCCGTCCCTGTTCTTTCATTCCTCCGGAAATCACATCTGGTTACTGCAGCCGGACAGTCATTACGTTAAGAGCAGAAGTCCACGAGAGGAGGCTGCATTGTTCTGAAAACAATTTCTGTTGTGAGCCGCACAGCACAGGGCAGGCACGCGGCCATCCAGGGTGCAGACGCCGCCCGCGGCTCCGTGAGGTGCTGCTGCATCCATCACCAGCGGCCGCCGCACACTCTGGATGCTGTGGAGCCACGTGTCCGTCTGCAGCTGCTCCTCTAAGGCCGCCTCCTCGGTTGGCTCCAGGCCGGGGCCGTCCCGGTCCCTGTCGTCTCCCCACCTCGTTCTCTGCTTCGGTTGCCTCTGCTTCCCCACTCCATATATTTAGACAAACACCAGTGGCTTTTAGTGGGTTTATGAGTCTCCCGAAACTAGACCAGATGTTACATGTTAGCGTGTTTTTCTGGGGAAAGGAGGCATAGTTTTCATTAGCCTTGGGCAGGGAGAGCTGATCTGCAAGGTTAAGACCTAGTGCTCTCAGATGTCCAGTTCCTAGCCCACACCTGCCCCCGAACCCCACACCTGTGTGTCCACCTGGCTCCTGGCACCTCCTTAAAGATACAGGAAGCCATCCACCATTGGGGCAGAGGCGGCGTCATGCCACTCCTGTTGCCTTGCTGTGTTCTTTGGCTCCGGGCACTTGCCCCGTCTCCGAAGGCTGAAATCTGAGTGACCCTGGAACTCTCTGTCGTGCCCCTCGTCCCGACAGGCTGCAGGGCCCGCTGAGCCTGGCTCCTGAAACCCTTTGCTCTCCAGGCCTTCCCATCCTGATCTCACTGCTCAGCCAGCGTCGTCTCTGTCTTCCTGCTCACCGACCCTCTTGGGCCGTGTCCGGGACACGCTTTAGTCCTGCCTGATCCGTCCACCCTGCCTCTGCCCAGTGCCTCCTGGGCTCCCGCCGCGAGGCCACCATCACCTGCCTCGCCAGCCTCACGCCTTGCTCCCTCCCCTGCCCAGGGCCCTAGTCACAGCGTCTGCACTGCAGTCACTGCTCAGAGGTGCGTGGTCCTCCCAGGAGGCATCCTGGCATCTCCTCCTGGCATCTCCTCACCCCTTGTCTGTCTGGGGAACCCCTGTGATTGTCACTGGGCTCTTAGCGCCATGAATCGTGGTGGTGGCTTCTTTGTCTGGGCATCTGTGTGCTCGGCTCGGCTTCAGCCCAGAACAGCAACTCTTCAGGTGCCTCTGGACCCAATGGCTTTTGTGTGACACCTTTTCTTGTCCCCAGGACCCTGCTCCTGGCCTCCTGGCACCCTCACATGCAGTTAGTTAGTAGGCATGGTGACTTCTTTCCTGTGCCCCCCTCGAGACCCTGCCCTCTTTGGGGTCTGGCTTGTGTCTGCGAGGACTCTGCGGGCCTGGGGTCGGGCACGATGGCAGGCCTGGCGCTTCACGGATGCGTGATGGCCAGCAGAGGAAAGGCATGAAGCCCAGCCGCGGCAGCGCCACGCGCCCTCCAGGTCAGAGGCCTGGCGTGTGTGCTGGGTGCGCAGGGTGCTGATGGCCCCGGGCAGGGACAGCTCCCAGGTGAGGAGCGGCGGCCCCATCTGTCCCTCCTACCCACTCCTTCAGGACGCTGCATAAGGCCTGCGTATGTCACTGAGAGGCTCTGCTTTCAGCCAGGGGCCCTCGGCCACCATGCAGGTCGTGGTCCCTAACAGGGTCTCAGGCACACTGCGGGAGGACGGGGTGAGTGTGAGGTCAGCCGGCCTGCCTCGGGGCGCTCTTCCCCGCCTGGGCCCCGGGGAGCGAGCCCACGTGTTCGGCTGTCCTTCGGCCACACCTTCTTTAGTTCCATGCTTTTTTTTATTTCTTAGAGGTTCTTCCAGGGTTTCCTTATACGCCTTTCACTCATCACAGTCTGCCTTCAGACAGCACCCCACCACGTGGCGTGCGGGGCACACGTGACAGCAGCGTGCTCTGTGTCTCCTCTCCTGGCCTCTTTCCTGCGTATGTGATACTCTCACAGGGCAGGCTTCTAAGGTTTGCCTTTGAAAACTAATGATCTTTTCTGTATTTTTACGCAAACTTTTAATTTTAGAATAGCTGTGTAGAAAAGTTGTGGAAATAGTCCAGTGAGTCCCCATATGCCCTGTGTCCACTTTTCCTTGCCGTTAACATCTGACACCTGTCTCAGCTGAGGAACCAGCGATGCTGCATGACCGTGACCTACATTTAGATTTCCTTAGTTTTTACTGCTGTCCTTACTGTTCCAGGACTCCATCCAGGACACCACGTGGCATTCAAATGTCATGTCTCCTTAGGCTCCTCTAGACTGCGACCGTTTCTAATGACCTTGATAGTTTGAGGATTTGCCAGGTATTTCGTAAAATATCCCTAAATTTGGGTTTGTTTGACGTTTTTCTTGTCATTAGACTTGGGTTATGGGTTTGGGGCAGAATAACAAAGAAGCGAAGTGCCCTTGTGATCACATCTTATCAAGGGCACATGCTGTCAACATGACTTATCAGTGTTGCAATTGACCTTGACCTTCTGGCTGAGGTGTGTTTGTCAGGCTTCTTTATGCCTTTACTATTTTATTCCCCCTTGTCCATCCTGTCCTCTATGCAAGGAAGTCACAGTGCGCCCACACATAGGGGTGGAGAGGCATGTCCTACCTCCCTGAGGGCAGAGTGTCCACATAAGGATTTGGAATTCTGTAGGAGAGATTGGCCTGTTTTCCCTATTTGTTAATTTATTCAATCATTTATGTGGTAAGGGTCTCCCGGATATTTATTTTATGCTTTGGGGGATAGTCCAATTCTATAATACATAATCTGTTGTTCAGATTGTTCCAGCTCCTTCGGTTGGCACCTGGGTCTTTCTGACACGCCCATCATTTTGTGTGTGTGTGTGTGTGTGTGTGTGTGTGTGTGTGTGGCAGGCATTTCTCCAAATGGACACCAAGATCTGTATGCCTAGTGTACTTGTTGTCAATTGCCTTTTAAATAAATGGAAGCATGTACTATACTTATGGATAGGAAGAATCAACATTGTTAAAATGTCCATACTACCCCGTAATCTATGGATTTAGTGCAATCCCTATCAAAACACCAATGGCATTTTTCACAGAACCAGAACAATAATCCTAAAATGTATGTGGAACCACAAAAGATCCCAAACAGACTCAGCAATCTTGAGAAGTAACAAAATTGGGGATATCACACTACCTGATATCAAACTATATTACAAGGCTATAGTAATCAAAGCAGCATAGTACTGGCATAAACACAGACACATAGATCAATGGCCTGTATGGTCAATTAATCTAAGACAAAGGAGGCAAAAATATACAATGGGGTAAAGATAGTCTGTTCAATAAATGGTGTTCGGAAAATTGGACAGATACATGCAAAAAAATGAAATTAGACCGCCTTCTTATGACATATACAAGAATAAACTCAAAATGGTCTAAAGACTTAAGTGTAAGACCTGAAACCATAAAACTCCTAGAAGAAAACAGGCAGTAAACTCTCTGACATCACTCTTAGTAATATTTTTTTTCTGATCTATCTCTTTGGGCAAAGGAAACAAAAGAAAAAATAAAAGTAGGACCACATCAAACTAAAATGTTTTTACACAGCGAAAGAAACCACCAACAAAACGAAAAGACATCCTCCTGAATGGGAGAAGATATTCCCCAATGATATGCATACCTCTGATAAGGGGTTAATATCCCAAATCTATAAACAACTCATACAATCAACACCCAAAAAACTTGACAGTCCAATTTAAAAGTGGGCAGAGCACCTGAATAGACATTTCTCCAAAGAGGACAGACAGATGGCCAACAGACATATGAAAAGATGCTCAACGTCACTAATCATCAGAGAGACATGCAAATCAAAGCCACAGTGAGATACCACCTTACTCCTGTCAGAATGACTATCATCAATAAATTAGCAAACAAATGTTGGCGAGGACGTGGAGAAAAGGGAACCCTTGTGCACTGTTGGTGGGACTGCAGATCGGTGCGGCCACTATGGAGGCTCCTCAAAAAATTAAAAATACGACTACCTGATGACCCAGCAATTCCACTTCTGGATATTTATTGGAAGAAATCCAAAACACTAATTTGAAAAGATACCTGCACCTCTATGTTCCCTGCACCATTATTTACCTTAGCCATGATATAGAAGCAACCTAAGCACCCATCAATAGACAATTGGATAAAGAAGAGGAGGTACATTTACACACTGGAGTATTACTCAGCCACAGAAAAGAATGAAATCTTACCATTTAGGTCAGCATGGATGGACCTAGAGAACATTATGCCAAGTGAAATAGGTCAGACAGAGAAAGACAAATACCATATGATCTCATTCATATGTAGAATCTAAAGAACAAAATAAACAGAACAGAAACAGCTTGTAGATAGAACAAACGAATGGGTGCCAGGTGGGAGGGAGGTTGGGGGCGGGTGAAAAAAGGGGAAAGGATTAAGAAGTACAAATTGGCTGTTACAAAATGGTCACAGGCTGTAAAGTACAGCCCAGGGAATACAGTCAGTGATATTGTTATAACTGTACAGTGCCAGTGAGGACTAGACGTATTGGGGGATCACCACCTGAATTATGAAATGTCTGACCACTGTGCTGTGCATCTGAAACTAATGTAGAACAATCTTGAACATCAACTGTAATTGAAAAATAAAAATAAGTAAGAATACAAAAAAGAGAAAAAATAAATAAGATAAACAACCTTTCATATTTACCTTCATTTTTACCATTTCCCGTCTTCTTCATTTCCTTGTATAGATCTGTATTTCTGTTTAGTATCGTATTTTTGCTGCCTGAGGGACATTCTTTAGCATTTCTTGTAATGTGGCTTTTGTTTGTCTGAAAAAGTGTTTATTTCATTTTTCTTTGTGACAAATACTTTCACTGAGTATGGAGTCCTGGGTTGACCGTTTTTTTCTTTGAGTATATTAATATCATTCCACTGTCTTTTGCCCTGCATAGTTTCAATGGGAAGTTGGCTGTAATTATTATTTTTGGCTCACTTCTTAGAATTGGGTGGACTTCCCTTGGGAGTTAACCGATTTCAGTATGAACATTTCCTGAGTGTTGACTTGTATCAGACCCTTTGTTAAGCTTGGCCATGAGTATGTATGGTCCTCCAGCCACCTGGAGACGGAGGTGGCGTTGTTTTTCACAGGTATAGGAACAGATGCTGAGGATTGGTGAGGTGGACTGATTGCTCAAGGCCACTGACGGGGGGTGGGGGGTGGAGCCCTGAGCGCTGGACCCCAGAGCTTGTGTTCTTACCACTGTTTGCAGAGTTCAGGCTTTGCTGGGCTCCAGGATTCACCTGAGCACATCCTAAGCTGGTGAAAACGCCATCGCCGTGATTGGACGTCCCCGCACCTTAGAGTCCAGCCCACAGGCCCGAGCTGCGTTCCTGCTCAGCTGTCTGCAGCTGTGGGGCCTTGCACATGTCCGGTGGCCTGGCTTGTTTGCCTTCTCCCAGTTGAACTAGGTGAGAGCAGCTGCTGTGTGCTTGGGTGGGATTCAGCAGTGCGGTGTGTGGTCCCCGGCACGACCAGCAGCTCAGGAAGCCTTCTTGCTTGGGTTGTGCTCAGTGTGTGTCAGTGAATTAATGGAATAGAAACCACGTTGATTTCCCCATTAAGGCCGAGGTTGTGGCCCACAGCACAGCCTCTGCTGTCCTGCCTCACATTCCACTGCCCCCCCCCCACACACACACACACGCCATTGGCTCCCACCGCAGGGCCCATCTTTCCAAAGCTGGCCCTGATCGTGTCATTTCAGAGCACACTAAGTGGCTTCCCGGAACTTCCCCCGACCTCCTGACTTTCCCCAGCCCCTCACCCGTCACCTCTGCCTGTTCAGAGAACCTGCCCACGCCTGTCCTAGCCGGTAGGCCTCTGTTCAGCCTCTTCCTATGACTACAGCGCCACAGGCACAGCTGTGTTAAAAACCACAAAGCCAAAGACGTGTAACACACAACACTGTAAACCACAGAGCTCTGGGGAAGCATTTGGTATTTTCATCCGTGGGTCGATCTGTCCACCTGCCTGACCCACGGACCTTATCACGTGCCTCCTCTGGGCTGAGACCGTGCTAGGGCTGGGCCCTGCATCCTGGAGTGCCCGTGAGGACTCCCCGTCCAGCAGTGGATTCCAGGGCAGACCTTCACGTGGACAGATGCCAGGGCGTGTGGGCAGGGCAGCTGGCCTGAGGGGGCCCCTGGAGGAGGGGAAGGGCACGTGAAGCCGGACGGGCATGAGGGTGTGGAGCCCACAGTGCCATGAGGGGATCGTGCCGGAGACAGAGTGGCAGGGCCAGAGGCCAGGGGCCAGAGGGAGCCTCTGTGTGGAGAGCCTTGGGGGGGGGCTGAAGGGCTCGGGTTTCATGGTGGGGGTGCAGGGCCCTATGTGGAAGGGCAATATTAGGAGAGCAAGGTGGTTGGAAGTGGGAGTTCTTAGAACTTTGCTTGGCTGCCTCCTCCATGAAGCCTCCCTAGGTCTTCTCCAAGCAGGTTGGGCTTTCCCGTCCTTGGAGGGCCAGCGCGCTGTGTGCATCCGTGTTCATCTGCCCTCAGCTGGGATGTTTTGGGCACCTTTAGATGACTTTGTGTTGGGCATCATTCTCTAGGAGTTTGAAGCCTACCCTTTACCAGGAAAGACCAGCGTTGACACGATATCTACAGAATTACGTGATAAAGTTATCACAAAGATGAAGAAAGGGCTATGTGAGCGTGTTTAATAGGCAGCACTGCACCCCCTGCCCCACCTTCAGTGAGCCCCCGGCTTGCTGAGCCCCATCCCTCGTATGAAGTGGCGTGTGAGCCAAGATGCAGCCGGCACACGGCCTGTGGGTCGTGGCCGGTACAGGGGATGTCACACAGCCGTCCTCGCTCAGGTCTTGCCTTTTCCTGTGATCATCGCTCCAGTTCCAGCGCCTTGAAGATAAGCCTCTGTGTCAGCTGCTGCCAGGCCCGGGGCAGAGGGCAGGGGCTCGGGATGCTGTGGACTGGCTCGGGGAGGGGACAGGCGTCACAGCAGCCGCACACGGTTAGGCAGTGGTGTCTTTATTCAGTGGGACCCGAGTGAACATGGGCCGTCTACCCATCAGGGGTCTAATTGAAAATAGTGCCGTGCAATGGAATACAGCAGTATTTTCACATTTTCTGTATAAATTAGCAAAATGCTTCGAGTGTTACATCTAGTTGGGATGGAATGACTGGACCCCAGTGAAGGCTACGGGGACCCCTTGGGATGTACGAGGAGCTTTCTGATCAGCTTTGGGAGCGAAGGGGTTATTCTCAGCGTGTTTTATTGAACCACAAAATGTTATTTATAATCTGTGTCAGGAGCAATTAAACTGATTGATGATTAAGAAAGTCTAATAGTTGAATAATAAGATGCGGCTCTTGACAGCTACTTTTTCTCATTTTGGAAGCATATTTTACGAGCCTAATAACCACGTGAGGGATGACCTGTGGCATCTGTTGTGTAATTATGTGCTGCTGATGTGACGCTCCGTCCACTGTTCCATGGTGTGTTACTTATAAAAAATTAAAATGCCAATTATGATCCTTTTGATTTACTATTGAAGTGGTTTGTTAATTTTGACTCACTCCAAGCAGGGTTAATTAGTACATATTGATATATTTGATTAAAAGTACACTAATGTGGAATTGAGCGAGAAAGGTCAAACAAAATGAATTATTTTCCAACCACCCAGAACGGTATCATGGTTTTAGTTATCTTTCATACTTACGTGGAGAGGTGGTTTCCAATTGCCTGGGAATGTTAGCTTTGATTGGCAGCTGCTTCAGCACCTCAGGCCCTTGAAGGTGGCAGTGATGTCTCAGAACAACCTGTGCTGCTTTCTGCTGCACGGGTGGGTATTTTTGTGGCCATGTTTACCTTTAGGAACCATTTCTTCTTATGTTTGTGAAAAGCAAATAAATGGTTAAAAATGTTCTTCTTGGAAATCAGCAGAGTAGGGCACACAAATGACTAATAAACTAAAAAAAAAGTCTAGCTTCACAAGTAATGAAAATGCAAATTGAACCAATAATGCAGTTCTATTTTTGTCTATCAAATTAGCAAAGATTAAAACAGATCATACGGAGTGCTTTTCAGGTGAGCTGAGATTGACACCCTGTAATCTCCTGGTGAGACAGCCTCTCTGGAAGGCACCGGTGCCGCCTCGTGTCAGGGACGCGTTCATACGGGACGCTCGTCGAAAAGGCGCTGGTCCCGGCAGAAGCCCCAGACCAGCCCTGCTGCCCGGCGCAGAGGGCGGTTAAACCAGGTGTGCTGTGTGGGTTTCCAGGCCCAGGCAGCTTTAAACACGAGCTCATAAGACAGCCTTTTCAATGTGTGACAGTGACCAGGGTGTAAAACCTCCTCTGTAGTCCCAGTTCTGGTTTATTAGAAAAATGTGTGTGTGCGTGAGTGCTGTGGGCTAAATGGTCACCCCCTCCCCCGTTCATATACTGGCGGCCCCACCCCCAGTGCCTTTGAATGTGACTGTACTGGGTCTCTACAGAGGTGATCAAGGTAAATAAATGAGATCCTAATCTGGTGCAACTGGGGCCCACACAAGAAGAGGGGGTCAGGACACACACACACACCGGGGAACGAGCATGTGGGGACACGGGGGGAAGACGGTGGCTGTCTGTAGGCCAAGGAGAGAGGCCTCCAGCCCCGTGAAGCCACGCGTTTGTGCTGTGGAGGCGGCCCGCTCTGTGGGGCCGTGCCATGGAGCTGAGCCGACACACTTGACCAGGTGTCACATCCCGCCGTGCATCAGGACCGCGCTTTCCTTTTACGCACTGTCCTCCGCTCTCCGTGTCGTGCGTGTGGGAGTCATGCGTGTGGGAAAAGCCGTGTTAGACAGCCTGCTCCCCGGGTGTGTAGAGAGCTGGAATAACCAGACAGAAGAATGCCACTTCCTCTTTTGGGGGGTCAGCCTAGTCACCCCTAAGTTGAGGGATTAGCACCGGGGTGTATTTAATGTCTCGTCCGGCCCTAAAGCTGGCTGAGTCCCAGGGTGTGACCTTGGGGAAGCACGTGCGAGTTGCCATCCATTGTCCAGGCCGTGTGTGCAGGGGCCAGTGAGCGCGGCCGGGTGGCGTCAGTGAGGGGCCTGTGGGCTTCAGCTGAGGCGCTTCTCCCGCTCCACATGGAGCTGCCGGGAGAGAACCCGCACGGCCTCGGGGAGCTCTGGTCCTGTGGCTGCTGGCGAGGCCTGGGGCGGACGTGTGCGCGTTGGGCAGGTTCAGGAAAGAGGAGCCGGGGAGGCCCGGGTGGTCAGGCGGGTGGGGGGCTCACTCCAGAGTCCGCAGGGAACCCGAAGCCTCTGAGATTGGAGAGCCGTGTGGGGGCTCTACCTTCTTGTGCGCGGTCCATGAACCGAATGCCGAGCCTGTGGGGCCCGGTCAGCGCACCCTCCTCTCCTCCTGCGCGCCACGGGTTTGGAGGTCAGCAGAGGCCTCACAGGTTGCGGGGGGCAGCTCAGCAGGGAGCCCGGAATGGGGAGAGGCCAGAAATGAGGCTGCGCCCAGGCCGCTGTCTGAAGGAGGGGGGCACTGCGGGCCCAGCACGCCCTTTACCATCGCCCCGAGCCCCACTGGCCTCCCCATTGGCCAGTGAGGTGCGTGACATGCCTCATAAATGCCCCGGGCTCTGGGCGAGTGGAGGGTGGACTGGAGGTGGGGGTCCCAGG
>CM066728.1:0-41000 GCA_033961575.1 Aselliscus stoliczkanus
GAGTCTTTCCTTGCTCCCCCTTGTCCAGCCTGCTTCCCTTCTGCCATCGCCCGTGCCCACTTGTCCAGTTCAGGGCTGCCTGTGTTTGCCTGTTCCCCTTTGTCCAGCCTGTGGCCACCCTCTTTTACCGGTGCCCCATTGAGGCCAGGGCCACCTGCCTTTTCCTGGTTTCCTTGTCTACCCCGTGCCTGCCTGACTTGCCCTGTTCCCCTTGTCCAGTACAGGTCCACCTCCATTCCTCTGATCCACTTTGTCCAGCACGTGCCTGCCTGCCTTATCCTGCTCCAGCTTGCCCAGCCCATCTTCGCCTGCGTTCCTCGGCTCAAAAGTGTCCAAGCCATGGCAGCCTGGCTTCCCCAGCTCTCCTTGCCCTGCCTCTGGCCACCTGACTGGTCCCCTTTGTCCACCTTATGGCTGCACGCCTTCCCTTGGACGCCCTTGTGCAGCCACTGGCCCCCTGCATTCCTTGTCTCCCCCGGGCCAAGCCTGTGGCCACCTGCCTTCCGCTGCTGACCCTTGTGCTTTGCGTGGCTGCCCGCCATCTCCTGCTTCCCTTGTGTAGCCAGTGGCTGCCTGCCTTTTCTTGCTCCCCTTTGTCCAGCTCAGGACTGAAGTCCTTCCCCTGCACCCCTTGTCGAGCCAAGGGACACCAGCCTTCCCCTGCACCCCGTTGTCCAGGCCATGGCCACCCGTTTTCCCATGAACCCCATTGTCCAGCCCGTGGTGCCCCGTTACACTTTGTCAGGCCCAGGGCCGCCTGCCTTCCACTGCTACCACTTGTCCCGCTCAGGGTCGCATGCCGTCCACTGCTTCCCCGTGTCAAGATATGGCTGCATGTCTTTCCTTGCTCCCCCTTGTCCAGCCTGCTGCCTGCTGCCTTCTCCCACTCACACTTGTCCTGCTCAAAGGCTGCTGGTCTTTGCCTGCTCCCCTTTGTGCAGCCCATGGCCGCCACCCTTCCTTTGTTCTTACTTGACCAGCCCTTGGCCACCCCTGTTCCCACATGTCCAACTCAGGTCAGCCTCCATTCCCTGCTCACCCTCTTCCACCCCGCAGCTGCCTGACTTCCACTGTGCTCCATTCTCCAGCCAGAGACCACCTGCCTCTTGGAGATACCCTTTGTCGGCTAGTGGCCACCTCCCTTTCCCTGCATCCACTTGTCAGGCCTTGGATGCCAGCCTTCCCTTGCTCCGACTTGTCCTTTGGTGGCCACCCGCCTTGCTCCTGCTCCTGCTTGTCCAGTACAGAGCTGCCTGCATTCCAGGGCTTCCACTGGTCCAGCAAAGGGCTGCCTGCCTTCCCCTGTTTCCTCTGGTCAGGCCATGGATGCCAGCCTTTGGCTGCCACTTGTGAGTCCCTTGGCCTCCTGCTTTCCCTTGCTCCCACTAGTACACCCTTGGCTGCCCGCCGACCCTTGTTTCCCTTTGTCCACACTGTGTCAGCCTGCCTTGCCCTGCTCCCCCTTGTTGTCCCCGTGGCTTCCTGCCTTCCACTGCTCCCCCTCGTCCACCCCAGGGCCATCTTGCTCCCACTTGTCCATCCCAGGTCCGCCTACCTTCTCCAGCTCCCCCTTGTCTATCCTGTGGCTGAGTGTCTTCCCTTCCTGCACTTTGTCCTATCCGTGGCCCACTGCCTTCCCCTGTTCGCACTTTTCCTGCCCTTTGGCCACTTGCCTTTCCCTTAGGCCATTGGTCCAGCCGGTGATCGCTTGCTTTCACCGGCTCACCGTTTTCTAGCGCAGGGCCACCTGCCTTCCCCTCTTCGCCCTTGTTCGGCCCGTGTCCACTCGGATTCCTCTTTTCTCCTTGTCCAACCCTTGGCCACCTGCCTTCCCTTTCTCCCCCATAACCATCCCAGGGCTTCCTGCTTACCCTGCTCCGACTTCTAGAGACCATGACCACCTGTCTTCCCCGGTTGCCCCTTGTCAAGCTTGTGGCAGCCTGCCGTAGCGTGCTGCCTGTTGTCCAAGTCCATGGATGACTGCCTTTCCCTGCTCCCCGTTGTCCGTTCCATGGATGCCTGCTTTCCCTGGAATGCCCTGTCCAGCCTGTGGCTGCCTACTTCTCCTGTTACAGGTTGTCAAGCCATGGTCCACCTGCATTCCCTTGTTACCACTCTCCGCCCTGTGACCGCCTGCCTTCCCTTCCTCTCTTTGTCCAGCCCATGGATGCCTCTCTTTCCCTGCTTCCACTTGTACAGTTTGTGGCCACCTGTCCTCACCTGGCCCAGCATCTCCAGCCAGTGCCACCCAGCGTTCCCTGCTCCCCGTTGTCCAGCCCGTGGCCACCACCATTCCTTGGCTCTCCCTGGACCAGCCCTTGGCCACCAGCCTACCCACGGTCCCACATGTCCAACTCAGGTCAGCCTCAATTCCCCAGCTCACTCTTATCCACCCCGTGGCTACCGGCCGGCCTTCCACTGTGCATCACTGTCCAGCCAGAGGTTGCCTACCTCCTCAAGCAACCCTTTTCCAGCTAGTGGCCACCTGCCTTCCCCTTCTCCTCCTTGTCTGCCCAGTGGCTGCCTGCCTTTCCCTGCTTCTACTTATCCAGCCAAGAGCTGCCTGCCTTCCCCTGTTGCCCCTCGTCTGGCCATGGATCCCGACCTTCCCTTGCTCCCACCTTCCTTCGTGGCCACCTGCTTTCCCCCTGCTTCCAGTTCCCGAGCCAGGGGCACCTGCCTACTGCAGCTTCCCTTTGTCCACCCCGTGGTCACTTGAATTCCCCTCTCTCCCCTTGTCCAGCCCTGGGCCACCTGCGTTTCCCTGCTTCCCCTTGTCCAGACTGTGGCCGCCTGCCGTCCTAAGCTCCGCACTGTCCAGCGCGTGGCCACGTGCCTTTCCTGCTCCCCTTTGTCCGCCCAACTTCCCATACACCCCCTTTCAGCCCAGGGCCGCCTGCCCTTTCCAGTACCCCTTGTCCACCCCTTGACTGCCTGGTTTTCCCTGTCCCTCCTTGTCTCAGCCCATCCCCGCCACCCTACCTTGACTCTTCCTTGACCAGCCCTTAGCCACCAGCCTACCCCTGTTCCCAAATGTCCAACTCAGGTCAGCCTCAATTCCCCTGCTCACCATTGTCCAACACGTGGCCCTCAGCCTTCCCATGCACACTGTTGTACGGCCCTAGGCCCCCTGTCTCTTCTTGTTACCCCTTTCTTTGGCAGACGGTGGCCACCTGCTCTCCCCTGCACCCACTTGTCACCTGCCTTCGACTGCGCATTGTTCTGCCGCCGGAGGTTGCCTGCCTCCTCGTGCTATCCCTCTGTCAACACACGAACACCTGCCTTCCTCTGCTGCCCCTTGTCCAGCCTGTGGTTGTCTGCTATCCATTGCTTTCTTTTCTCTAGCCCAGGACCACATTCCGCCCCGTGTTCCCCCATGTCCAACCCATGCCTGCCTGACTTCCCTTGGTACCCGTTGAGCCGGCAGAGGTTTCCTGCCTTCCTCTGTTCCCTGTCATCCACCCCATGGCTGGCTGCCTTCCTCTGGACCCCATTTCCAGCCTGTGGCCACCACCCTTTTCCTGCACCGTCTGCTGCAGCACGTGGCTGCCTGCTTCGAGGGATACTCGCTGTCTGACCCAAGGCCACCCACTTTCCCCTGTTCCACTGGTCCACCCCTTGACCAGCTTCCATCCTCGGGATCCCCCGGTGAAGCGCATGTCTGCCTACCTTCTCCTCTTCCCCCTGGGCCACCAGTGGCCTCCTGCTGCCCCTGCTCGCCATTGTCCAGGCGAGTGCCGCCTCCTTTCACCTGCACCCCCTTGTCAGGCCATTGATGCATGTCTTCCATTCACCCACAGGTCGAGCCCATGTCCACCAGCCCGCCTGACCTCTGTCTTCCAGCCTGTGTCCTCCTGATTCTCCTGGGGCCCCTTGTGCAGCTCAGGGCCATCTGTCTTCCCTTGCTCCCCTTTGCCCAACCTGCGGCCACCAGGTTTCTACGCACCCCCTTTTCGAGCCCATCGCCGACTGATTTCCCCCGCACCGCCCCCTTGTCCAACCTGTGCCTCCTGCTTTCCCCTGATTCTCGTTCATCTGCCCATGGCAACCTGCCTACACGTGCTTCCACATGTGAGGCTGCAATGGCCTGCCTTCCCCTGCTCACCCGTAGCCACAGTGTGGCTGCCTTCCTTCCAATGTGCACTCCCGTTGTCCAGCCAGAGGCCACATGCCTCCTCCAGCTACCCCTTTTCAGTTAGTGGCTGCCTGTCTTCCCGGCTCCCACTTGCTCACCCAGGGGCTGGCTGCCTTCCCATGGACCTCCTTGTTTAGCCCACGGCCACATGCCTTGCCCTCTGGTCTCTGGTCCATCGAGCGGCTGTCTGACTTCCTCTGCACCCCTGTGTCCATCCCAGGGCTGCGTGCCTTCCACTGCTTCCACATGTCCATCCAAGAGCTGCCTGCCTTCCCCTGTTCCCCATTGTCAAGCCATGGATGCCAGCCTTCCTTGCTCCCACGTGTTCCTTTGTGGCCACGTGCGTTCCACTGCTGCCACTTTTCCAGCCTTTGGCCACCTGCCTTCCCCTGCATCACTTTGTCAAGCCCAGGGCTGCCTGCCTTCCACTGCTTCCGCTTGTCAAACTGAGGGCTGCCTGCTTGCTCCTGTACCCCCTTGTCGGACCATAGATGCCGGCCTTACCCTGCACCCACTTGTCCAGCCCACAGCAACATGCCGTCCCTCTTCGCCTTTGTCCAGAATGTTTCTGCCCACCTTCCCCTGCTCCCCGTGCCAGCCCAGGGTTGCCTGCCCTTTCCAGTTACCCCTGTCCACACCGTGGCCGCCACACATTCCTTACTCCTCCCTGTTCAGTCCAGGTCCAGCTGAGTTCCCCTGCTCCCCTTTTTCTAGACCATGGCCTAATGCCTTCTCCTGCTCACACTTGTCCTGCCCATCTCTGCCTGCGTTGCTCTGCACACCAGTGCCCCAACCAGAGCTGTTGAGGGCCGTGTAGCCCAATATTGAGGGGCATGCAGGTTGACTTTAGTGGGCTTGGTGAATCTGAAAGTACTGTTGATTAGACATGTGTTCCTCAAATTTGTATTCCCTTGAAGCCTGTGTTTTTATTACAAAATGTATGTTTTGTTAAGGTTTGTGATAAGTCTTGAGAGTACAGTTAAGCCAAAATTAAATATCAAAAGTGAGATTCTCTTTAGTATTCACACCCAGGATTACAGATTATGTAGAAACTGAGTCTGGGTCATAAAGAGATTATTATAGATGGGATTATAGAAAAGGTCACAGTGTGCCCTAAGGAGAACAATTATAGGGACTAAAGGTCTTAAGAGAAAAATACATCAAGACCATGTGGAATTTAAACTTGTAATTGGATAATGGTCAAAAGTCCCTATAAAAAGGACACGTTATTGTAATAAAGTGTGACACTTTTCTCTTTAACTCTCCCGGTGTCTCCACTGTCTCCCTTCTTTATTTTCCTGCCCTGCACTCTATCTCTCCATTTTCTGTCTTTTACTGTAACAAAAATTTTCTGTCTTTCGTATCGCCGACGCCGTGTCCACCTTCTTGAACCCTGGTCAGCGGAGGCTGGTCCCCCGCAAGTGGCGCCCGAACAGGGACCTGAAGGTAAGTCTTCTAATTTTCAACACGGTTAGGCTTCCACTGAGGGTACTGCAGACCCCCTGGTTGGTGACGCCAGGTTTGATAGTGGATAATCTTGGCACTCAATATAAGAAGTGCGGGAGTAGTAATAAGTATTTGCACTCAATATAAGAAGTGCGGGAGTAGTAATAAGTATTTGCACTCAATATAAGAAGTGCGGGAGTAGTGATAAGTATTTGCACTCAATATAAGAAGTGCCGGAGTAGTGATAAGTATTTGCACTCAATATAAGAAGTGCCGGAGTAGTAATAAGTATTTGCACTCAATATAAGAAGTGCCGGAGTAGTAATAAGTATTTGCACTCAATATAAGAAGTGCCGGAGTAGTGATAAGTATTTGCACTCAATATAATAAGTGCCGGAGTAGTGATAAGTATTTGCACTCAATATAAGAAGTGCCGGAGTAGTGATAAGTATTTGCACTCAATATAAGAAGTGCCGGAGTAGTGATAAGTATTTGCACTCAATATAAGAAGTGCCGGAGTAGTGATAAGTATTTGCACTCAATATAAGAAGTGCCGGAGTAGTGATAAGTATTTGCACTCAATATAAGAAGTGCCGGAGTAGTGATAAGTATTTGCACTCAATATAAGAAGTGCCGGAGTAGTGATAAGTATTTGCACTCAATATAAGAAGTGCCGAGTAGTGATAAGTATTTGCACTCAATATAAGAAGTGCCGGAGTAGTAATTAAGTATTTGCACTAAATATTAGATGTGCCGGAGTATTAATAAGTATTTGCACTCAATATAAGAAGTGCCGGAGTAGTGATAAGTATTTGCACTCAATATAAGAAGTGCCGGAGTAAGTGATAAGTATTTGCACTCAATATAAGAAGTGCCGGAGTAGTGATAAGTATTTGCACTCAATATAGTGCCGAGTAGTGATAAGTATTTGCACAACATAAGAAGTGCCGGAGTAGTGATAAGTATTTGCACTTAGAATATAAGTATTTGCACTCAATATAAGGTCCTTAGAACACTCAATATAAGAATCGGAGTAGTACTATTTGCACTCAATATAAGAAGTGCCGGAGTAGTATAAGTATTTGCAAGAGTGTACAGTGAGTGAGCCACTCATATAAGAAGTGCTGGGGTAGTCATAGAATTTTAAGAGCACAAATAAGGTGCTGTTTTAGCTAGAATATAAACAATAGGTCCTTAGCTCTAACCATTTCGTGTGCGTTCCGTTCTCTGTCGAACTTGAATGGGCTCTAATCTGTGGTCTGCTCTCTGTCGTAAGGCTAAACGGCGACTGGGCTGTGAGTGGCCGACTCCGAACTCTGTCCGGGGTCGCCTCAGTCCACCAGTGCGGGGGCTTATACCGCAGAGCTTTTGCCAAGACAGACTAAGTCCCGCGAGGGGCGCGGCCAGACGAGCATCAGAGTGGACATCGAGTGATTGTTTCTTTCTATCCTTTATTCTTACTGACATTAAAAAATGGGGCAATCTGAATCCAGGGACCGTCGCTGATATAT
Source organism: Aselliscus stoliczkanus (assembly GCA_033961575.1). Taxonomy (NCBI): domain Eukaryota; kingdom Metazoa; phylum Chordata; class Mammalia; order Chiroptera; family Hipposideridae; genus Aselliscus; species Aselliscus stoliczkanus. The sequence continues at coordinate 7,093 of CM066728.1, forward strand.
TAATCTTATCAAGACCTCATTAAGGGGTCGTGGGGTACAAGTACAGGCTCATCAAATTAGTAAATTTCTTCAATTCGTTCAACAATGTTGCCCCTGGTTCCCGGAGGAGGGTACAGTAAATTTAGAAACATGGGAAAAGGTAGGAAAACAACTAAAGGAGTTTTACACTAAATGGGGTCCGGAGAAGGTGCCTCATGAGACACTTAGTTTGTGGGGCCTCCTTCCGAGACTCCTTAGACCCTAGACATGAGTCATCTACCCTTTTTCAAGATTTAGGAGAATCTATGTTAAAAATTCAGGGGATCGCGGAGAGATTCATCCACTTACTGATAAAAAGCCATCAAAAGGCTCAAAAGTAATCTTTTCCCAGTTACTAGTCCAAAACCTCTGATTCAGAAGACTCTGGCTCAGAGAAAGACTTTGAGACCGAAGATCCAGGGGAGGAAAGCTTAAACCACAAGATAAAGAGACCTTGGGGAGGAGGCGGCACGGTACCATCATGACGATGGTTACGGGTCTTTACAACGTGCTTTGCCTTCTGCCCCCCCTCTGTCTCAAAGAACTAAAACAAAACGTCAAGGCCCCCCCGGTCCTCAGTTACCAGGCTTAAACGGCTTAATCTGTGAAGCAGAAGCCAAAGGTGACATGTCATTTTCAGCTTGCTTCCCGGTAGATTTAGAATGGGAAGAGCTCCGTTTGGGAGCCGCTTCCATATAAAATTATGAAAGAATTAAAGTTGGCCTGTACGCAATACGGCCCTAGTAATCCCTATACAATTTCCCCTGGTAGAAGCGCTGGCAAGTAGATGGATGTCACACACGTTCCTACTTTTGGCAAACTTAATTATGTTCATGTGTGTGTTGACACCTTTTCTCATGTGATTCTTGCTTCAGCCCGCACTGGAGAAGCGGTTAAAGATGTTATCCAACATCTAACTCAGTGTTTTACTTACTTGGGCATTCCTAAAGCTTTAAAAACAGATAATGCCCCAGCTTATACAGCTAAAACTTTTCAAGGATTCTGTCATAGCTTTCAAATTAAACATCACACAGGTATACCTTATAACCCACAAGGTCAAGCCATTGTTGAAAGAGCTCATCAAACGCTTAAAACTCAAATTTGTAAATTACAGGATCGGGATTTTAAATATAGCTCACCTCATCAAATTCTTCAACATGCAATGTTTGTAATTAATATCTGTAATGTGGACAATAATGGACATTCCAATATGTATAAACATTGGCATCCGGAGGCCACAGAGCCCAGGCCCCTCGTTCAGTGGAAGGACCTTTTAACTGGTCAATGGAAAGGGCCGGATGTCCTTCTTACCTGTGGACGAGGATATGCTTGTGTTTTTCCACAAGACTCTGATTCACCTATTTGGATTCCTGATCGCTTAATACGGCCTTACAATAAGGCCCCTTAAACAATTTTATCAGTAATTTTTCTCTCCCGACCCCGTGATAATTATAAGGGGACGAGGATGTATTTGTGTTCTTTTTACAGAAAAATCCTTAACGGCTGGACGTCACATCAACAACCTCCAGCCACGCAATGTTGCTGCTACTGTTGCTGCTGATGTGCCCCTCATCGGCCCTTGGAGAGACGTTTGGGCCTACGTACCAGATCCACCCATTCTCCATCCATCTGTCTGGGAGGGACCTGAGATTCCTGTGTATGTTAATAACACTCATGCTTTAGGACTGCCATCCAGTGGTCATATTGACTGGAAAACGGAAAAGGGCTTTGACTATACCGGTTATGGCATCGGACTGCCTGTTTGCATTTCAAACAATGTATCGGTCACTGGGTGCTTACGTAGTTCTTATGTGACTCTACACACTAGTAACTCCCAGATAGGATGGAATGTCTGCCTTAATTCATTAGGTGATTGGTCTGGAGGACAAAAGGTAAAAGCAAAAATGCCACAATCACTTCTGCCGTGTGATGAGGAAATCGGACTTAGTACTGAAGCTGTCCCCTGGAAAAGGTGCCATGGTAACATGCCGGTGAGATACAACATTCCTGGAGTGGATCGGTACATTCTGGACTGGTCTCAAAGTAACCAAATGAGTTGGACAAGGGGACTGGCTGCTGGAATATGGAAAACTGACACTCAGTATCAACAAAACTTTCTTTGGAAACTTGCAGGAGCAATGGGTAAAAACTTCAAAACTGTAACTGTCTGTAGACCAGATACTACCTGTAATTCAATTGTCGCTCTGTTAATGTATCCGCCTGTGTTCTGTTTGGTTCTGTGCCTACTCCCCGTCCTCATTAGATGTTTTCTTAAACAAATGTTGGACATTCAAGCCGATATACATAAGATCAAACTTAAGGCAAAGCCTCAAGTTTAGCCACCTGCTTATTAGCCCCACTACCCCTAATCTTCAGCGAGGACAGGCTAGCCAGAGACGGGTAAGGACCCACTTGAACGTAACCAACCTATGACAGGGCTTGATCGCTAGAGGATCAAGTGCCAATGACGGGTAAGGTTATTATTTCATTGTCGGGACACCTAAGACAGGCACTGTCGCTCGGAGCCGCCTGGGGTCACAGGCGTGCCTTTTAAATAATAAAAAAGGGGGAGATGTTGAGGGCCGTGTAGCCCAATATTGAGGGGCATGCAGGTTGACTTTAGTGGGCTTGGTGAATCTGAAAGTACTGTTGATTAGACATGTGTTCCTCAAATTTGTATTCCCTTGAAGCCTGTGTTTTTATTACAAAATGTATGTTTTGTTAAGGTTTGTGATAAGTCTTGAGAGTACAGTTAAGCCAAAATTAAATATCAAAAGTGAGATTCTCTTTAGTATTCACACCCAGGATTACAGATTATGTAGAAACTGAGTCTGGGTCAAAAGAGATTATTATAGATGGGATTATAGAAAAGGTCACAGTGTGCCCTAAGGAGAACAATTATAGGGACTAAAGGTCTTAAGAGAAAAATACATCAAGACCATGTGGAATTTAAACTTGTAATTGGATAATGGTCAAAAGTCCCTATAAAAAGGACACGTTATTGTAATAAAGTGTGACACTTTTCTCTTTAACTCTCCCGGTGTCTCCACTGTCTCCCTTCTTTATTTTCTTCCTCCATTTTCTGTCTTTCACTGCAACAAACAGTTTCTGTCTTTCATTAACCGCCGATGCCGTGTCCACCTTCTTGAACCCTGGTCAGCGGGGGCTGGTCCCCCGCACAGAGCAGCACGCCTTCCTGTGCTCCCCCTTGCACAACCCAGGGCATCCTGCACTCCCCTGCCCGCACCCCCTTGTGCAGCACATGGCCGCCTGCATTTCCCCAGGTACCGCTTGGGTTGGCAAGGCCAGCCTACCCTCCCCTGCTCCCTTATTGTTCACCCTATGGCTGACTGCCTTGCCCTGGACCGCCTTGTCCACTCCGTGTCCGCCTCCGTTGCCTTGCTGCCCTTGCCCAGCCTGGAGCCACCTGACTTCCGCAGGTGCCCGTTGTCCACCATATGCCTGCGTGGTTTCTCCTGGACCACTTGCCCATCCGTTGGACCCCTGCAGTCTACCATGTCCCCTGGATCTAGCCAGTGTCCACCTTCCTTCCCTGCTGTCACTGGTGAAGCCCATGGCTGCCTGCTTTTCGCCGCTCCCCCTTGCGCAGCTCAGTCCCAAAATCCTACCCCTGCTCGCCTTGTCCAACTAAGAGTAGAATGACTTTCCCTCCCCCAATTTTGTCCTGCCCAGGGCCATCTGACTTCCCCTGCTCTCCCTTGTCCAGCCCAGGGCCTCCTGCCTTCCCCTGCGTCCCCTGGCCCAGCCCGTGGCAACATGCCTTTCCCTGCTTCCCCTTGTCTCTCAGTGGATGCCTGGCTTTCCTGGCTTCCCCAGGTCCCGCCCAGTCCCGAAACCCTCCTCCTGCTCCCCTTGTCCAGCCAAGTGTCGCCTGCCTTCCCCTCCTCCTCATTGTCCAGGAGATGGCCGCCTGCTTAACCCTGAAGCCCCTTGTCCAGCCCACGGCCGCCCGCTTTCCCTCACCCAGTTTCTCAAGCTCATGGCTGCCTGTATTCCCCTGCTATCACATGTCCAGCACAGAGACACCTGCCTTCCTCTGCTTCCCCTTGTCAGGCCATGTCTGTGAGTCTTTCCTTGCTCCCCCTTGTCCAGCCTGCTTCCCTTCTGCCATCGCCCGTGCCCACTTGTCCAGTTCAGGGCTGCCTGTGTTTGCCTGTTCCCCTTTGTCCAGCCTGTGGCCACCCTCTTTTACCGGTGCCCCATTGAGGCCAGGGCCACCTGCCTTTTCCTGGTTTCCTTGTCTACCCCGTGCCTGCCTGACTTGCCCTGTTCCCCTTGTCCAGTACAGGTCCACCTCCATTCCTCTGATCCACTTTGTCCAGCCCGTGCCTGCCTGCCTTATCCTGCTCCAGCTTGCCCAGCCCATCTTCGCCTGCGTTCCTCGGCTCAAAAGTGTCCAAGCCATGGCAGCCTGGCTTCCCCAGCTCTCCTTGCCCTGCCTCTGGCCACCTGACTGGTCCCCTTTGTCCACCTTATGGCTGCACGCCTTCCCTTGGACCCCCTTGTGCAGCCACTGGCCCCCTGCATTCCTTGTCTCCCCCGGGCCAAGCCTGTGGCCACCTGCCTTCCGCTGCTGACCCTTGTGCTTTGCGTGGCTGCCCGCCATCTCCTGCTTCCCTTGTGTAGCCAGTGGCTGCCTGCCTTTTCTTGCTCCCCTTTGTCCAGCTCAGGACTGAAGTCCTTCCCCTGCACCCCTTGTCGAGCCAAGGGACACCAGCCTTCCCCTGCACCCCGTTGTCCAGGCCATGGCCACCCGTTTTCCCATGAACCCCATTGTCCAGCCCGTGGTGCCCCGTTACACTTTGTCAGGCCCAGGGCCGCCTGCCTTCCACTGCTACCACTTGTCCCGCTCAGGGTCGCATGCCGTCCACTGCTTCCCCGTGTCAAGATATGGCTGCATGTCTTTCCTTGCACCCCTTTGTCCAGCCTGCTGCCTGCTGCCTTCTCCCACTCACACTTGTCCTGCTCAAAGGCTGCTGGTCTTTGCCTGCTCCCCTTTGTGCAGCCCATGGCCGCCACCCTTCCTTTGTTCTTACTTGACCAGCCCTTGGCCACCCCTGTTCCCACATGTCCAACTCAGGTCAGCCTCCATTCCCTGCTCACCCTCTTCCACCCCGCAGCTGCCTGACTTCCACTGTGCTCCATTCTCCAGCCAGAGACCACCTGCCTCTTGGAGATACCCTTTTTCGGCTAGTGGCCACCTCCCTTTCCCTGCGTCCACTTGTCAGGCCTTGGATGCCAGCCTTCCCTTGCTCCGACTTGTCCTTTGGTGGCCACCCGCCTTGCTCCTGCTCCTGCTTGTCCAGTACAGAGCTGCCTGCATTCCAGGGCTTCCACTGGTCCAGCAAAGGGCTGCCTGCCTTCCCCTGTTTCCTCTGGTCAGGCCATGGATGCCAGCCTTTGGCTGCCACTTGTGAGTCCCTCGGCCTCCTGCTTTCCCTTGCTCCCACTAGTACACCCTTGGCTGCCCGCCGACCCTTGTTTCCCTTTGTCCACACTGTGTCAGCCTGCCTTGCCCTGCTCCCCCTTGTTGTCCCCGTGGCTTCCTGCCTTCCACTGCTCCCCCTCGTCCACCCCAGGGCCATCTTGCTCCCACTTGTCCATCCCAGGTCCGCCTACCTTCTCCAGCTCCCCCTTGTCTATCCTGTGGCTGAGTGTCTTCCCTTCCTGCACTTTGTCCTATCCGTGGCCCACTGCCTTCCCCTGTTCGCACTTTTCCTGCCCTTTGGCCACTTGCCTTTCCCTTAGGCCATTGGTCCAGCCGGTGATCGCTTGCTTTCACCGGCTCACCGTTTTCTAGCGCAGGGCCACCTGCCTTCCCCTCTTCGCCCTTGTTCGGCCCGTGTCCACTCGGATTCCTCTTTTCTCCTTGTCCAACCCTTGGCCACCTGCCTTCCCTTTCTCCCCCATAACCATCCCAGGGCTTCCTGCTTACCCTGCTCCGACTTCTAGAGACCATGACCACCTGTCTTCCCCGGTTGCCCCTTGTCAAGCTTGTGGCAGCCTGCCGTAGCGTGCTGCCTGTTGTCCAAGTCCATGGATGACTGCCTTTCCCTGCTCCCCGTTGTCCGTTCCATGGATGCCTGCTTTCCCTGGAATGCCCTGTCCAGCCTGTGGCTGCCTACTTCTCCTGTTACAGGTTGTCAAGCCATGGTCCACCTGCATTCCCTTGTTACCACTCTCCGCCCTGTGACCGCCTGCCTTCCCTTCCTCTCTTTGTCCAGCCCATGGATGCCTCTCTTTCCCTGCTTCCACTTGTACAGTTTGTGGCCACCTGTCCTCACCTGGCCCAGCATCTCCAGCCAGTGCCACCCAGCGTTCCCTGCTCCCCGTTGTCCAGCCCGTGGCCACCACCATTCCTTGGCTCTCCCTGGACCAGCCCTTGGCCACCAGCCTACCCACGGTCCCACATGTCCAACTCAGGTCAGCCTCAATTCCCCAGCTCACTCTTATCCACCCCGTGGCTACCGGCCGGCCTTCCACTGTGCATCACTGTCCAGCCAGAGGTTGCCTACCTCCTCAAGCAACCCTTTTCCAGCTAGTGGCCACCTGCCTTCCCCTTCTCCTCCTTGTCTGCCCAGTGGCTGCCTGCCTTTCCCTGCTTCTACTTATCCAGCCAAGAGCTGCCTGCCTTCCCCTGCTGCCCCTCGTCTGGCCATGGATCCCGACCTTCCCTTGCTCCCACCTTCCTTCGTGGCCACCTGCTTTCCCCCTGCTTCCAGTTCCCGAGCCAGGGGCACCTGCCTACTGCAGCTTCCCTTTGTCCACCCCGTGGTCACTTGAATTCCCCTCTCTCCCCTTGTCCAGCCCTGGGCCACCTGCGTTTCCCTGCTTCCCCTTGTCCAGACTGTGGCCGCCTGCCGTCCTAAGCTCCGCACTGTCCAGCGCGTGGCCACGTGCCTTTCCTGCTCCCCTTTGTCCGCCCAACTTCCCATACACCCCCTTTCAGCCCAGGGCCGCCTGCCCTTTCCAGTTCCCCTTGTCCACCCCGTGACTGCCTGGTTTTCCCTGTCCCTTCTTGTCTCAGCCCATGCCCGCCACCCTACCTTGACTCTTCCTTGACCAGCCCTTAGCCACCAGCCTACCCCTGTTCCCAAATGTCCAACTCAGGTCAGCCTCAATTCCCCTGCTCACCATTGTCCAACGCGTGGCCCCCAGCCTTCCCATGCACACTGTTGTCCGGCCTTAGGCCCCCTGTCTCTTCTTGTTACCCCTTTCTTTGGCAGACGGTGGCCACCTGCTCTCCCCTGCACCCACTTGTCACCTGCCTTCCCCTGCGCATTGTTCTGCCGCCGGAGGTTGCCTGCCTCCTCGTGCTATCCCTCTGTCAACACACGAACACCTGCCTTCCTCTGCTGCCCCTTGTCCAGCCTGTGGTTGTCTGCTATCCATTGCTTTCTTTTCTCTAGCCCAGGACCACATTCCGCCCCGTGTTCCCCCATGTCCAACCCATGCCTGCCTGACTTCCCTTGGTACCCGTTGTGCCGGCAGAGGTTTCCTGCCTTCCTCTGTTCCCTGTCATCCACCCCATGGCTGGCTGCCTTCCTCTGGACCCCATTTCCAGCCTGTGGCCACCACCCTTTTCCTGCACCGTCTGCTGCAGCACGTGGCTGCCTGCTTCGCGGGATACTCGCTGTCTGACCCAAGGCCACCCACTTTCCCCTGTTCCACTGGCCCACCCCTTGACCAGCTTCCATCCTCGGGATCCCCCGGTGAAGCGCATGTCTGCCTACCTTCTCCTCTTCCCCCTGGGCCACCAGTGGCCTCCTGCTGCCCCTGCTCGCCATTGTCCAGGCGAGTGCCGCCTCCTTTCACCTGCACCCCCTTGTCAGGCCATTGATGCATGTCTTCCATTCACCCACAGGTCGAGCCCATGTCCACCAGCCCGCCTGACCTCTGTCTTCCAGCCTGTGGCCACCTGATTCTCCTGGGGCCCCTTGTGCAGCTCAGGGCCATCTGTCTTCCCTTGCTCCCCTTTGCCCAACCTGCGGCCACCAGGTTTCTACGCACCCCCTTTTCGAGCCCATCGCCGACTGATTTCCCCCGCACCGCCCCCTTGTCCAACCTGTGCCTCCTGCTTTCCCCTGATTCTCGTTCATCTGCCCATGGCAACCTGCCTACACGTGCTTCCACATGTGAGGCTGCAATGGCCTGCCTTCCCCTGCTCACCCGTAGCCACAGTGTGGCTGCCTTCCTTCCAATGTGCACTCCCGTTGTCCAGCCAGAGGCCACATGCCTCCTCCAGCTACCCCTTTTCAGTTAGTGGCTGCCTGCCTTCCCGGCTCCCACTTGCTCACCCAGGGGCTGGCTGCCTTCCCATGGACCTCCTTGTTTAGCCCACGGCCACATGCCTTGCCCTCTGGTCTCTGGTCCATCCAGCGGCTGCCTGACTTCCTCTGCACCCCCGTGTCCATCCCAGGGCTGCGTGCCTTCCACTGCTTCCACATGTCCATCCAAGAGCTGCCTGCCTTCCCCTGTTCCCCATTGTCAAGCCATGGATGCCAGCCTTCCTTGCTCCCACGTGTTCCTTTGTGGCCACGTGCGTTCCACTGCTGCCACTTTTCCAGCCTTTGGCCACCTGCCTTCCCCTGCATCACTTTGTCAAGCCCAGGGCTGCCTGCCTTCCACTGCTTCCGCTTGTCAAACTGAGGGCTGCCTGCTTGCTCCTGTACCCCCTTGTCGGACCATAGATGCCGGCCTTACCCTGCACCCACTTGTCCAGCCCACAGCAACATGCCGTCCCTCTTCGCCTTTGTCCAGAATGTTTCTGCCCACCTTCCCCTGCTCCCCGTGCCAGCCCAGGGTCGCCTGCCCTTTCCAGTGACCCTTGTCCACACCGTGGCCGCCACACATTCCTTACTCCTCCCTGTTCAGTCCAGGTCCAGCTGAGTTCCCCTGCTCCCCTTTTTCTAGACCATGGCCTAATGCCTTCTCCTGCTCACACTTGTCCTGCCCATCTCTGCCTGCGTTGCTCTGCACACCAGTGCCCCAACCAGAGCAGCACGCCTTCCTGTGCTCCCCCTTGTACAACCCAGGGCATCCTGCACTCCCCTGCCCGCACCCCCTTGTGCAGCACATGGCCGCCTGCATTTCCCCAGGTACCGCTTGGGTTGGCAAGGCCAGCCTACCCTCCCCTGCTCCCTTATTGTTCACCCTATGGCTGACTGCCTTGCCCTGGACCGCCTTGTCCACTCCGTGTCCGCCTCCGTTGCCTTGCTGCCCTTGCCCAGCCTGGAGCCACCTGACTTCCGCAGGTGCCCGTTGTCCACCATATGCCTGCGTGGTTTCTCCTGGACCACTTGCCCATCCGTTGGACCCCTGCAGTCTACCATGTCCCCTGGATCTAGCCAGTGTCCACCTTCCTTCCCTGCTGTCACTGGTGAAGCCCATGGCTGCCTGCTTTTCGCCGCTCCCCGTTGTGCAGCTCAGTCCCAAAATCCTACCCCTGCTCGCCTTGTCCAACTAAGAGTAGAATGACTTTCCCTCCCCCAATTTTGTCCTGCCCAGGGCCATCTGACTTCCCCTGCTCTCCCTTGTCCAGCCCAGGGCCACCTGCCTTCCCCTGCGTCCCCTGGCCCAGCCCGTGGCAACATGCCTTTCCCTGCTTCCCCTTGTCTCTCAGTGGATGCCTGGCTTTCCTGGCTTCCCCAGGTCCCGCCCAGTCCCGAAACCCTCCTCCTGCTCCCCTTGTCCAGCCAAGTGTCGCCTGCCTTCCCCTCCTCCTCATTGTCCAGGAGATGGCCGCCTGCTTAACCCTGAAGCCCCTTGTCCAGCCCACGGCCGCCCGCTTTCCCTCACCCAGTTTCTCAAGCTCATGGCTGCCTGTATTCCCCTGCTATCACATGTCCAGCACAGAGACACCTGCCTTCCTCTGCTTCCCCTTGTCAGGCCATGTCTGTATGTCTTTCCTTGCTCCCCCTTGTCCAGCCTGCTTCCCTTCTGCCATCGCCCGTGCCCACTTGTCCAGTTCAGGGCTGCCTGTGTTTGCCTGTTCCCCTTTGTCCAGCCTGTGGCCACCCTCTTTTACCGGTGCCCCATTGAGGCCAGGGCCACCTGCCTTTTCCTGGTTTCCTTGTCTACCCCGTGCCTGCCTGACTTGCCCTGTTCCCCTTGTCCAGTACAGGTCCACCTCCATTCCTCTGATCCACTTTGTCCAGCACGTGCCTGCCTGCCTTATCCTGCTCCAGCTTGCCCAGCCCATCTTCGCCTGCGTTCCTCGGCTCAAAAGTGTCCAAGCCATGGCAGCCTGGCTTCCCCAGCTCTCCTTGCCCTGCCTCTGGCCACCTGACTGGTCCCCTTTGTCCACCTTATGGCTGCACGCCTTCCCTTGGACCCCCTTGTGCAGCCACTGGCCCCCTGCATTCCTTGTCTCCCCCGGGCCAAGCCTGTGGCCACCTGCCTTCCGCTGCTGACCCTTGTGCTTTGCGTGGCTGCCCGCCATCTCCTGCTTCCCTTGTGTAGCCAGTGGCTGCCTGCCTTTTCTTGCTCCCCTTTGTCCAGCTCAGGACTGAAGTCCTTCCCCTGCACCCCTTGTCGAGCCAAGGGACACCAGCCTTCCCCTGCACCCCGTTGTCCAGGCCATGGCCACCCGTTTTCCCATGAACCCCATTGTCCAGCCCGTGGTGCCCCGTTACACTTTGTCAGGCCCAGGGCCGCCTGCCTTCCACTGCTACCACTTGTCCCGCTCAGGGTCGCATGCCGTCCACTGCTTCCCCGTGTCAAGATATGGCTGCATGTCTTTCCTTGCACCCCCTTGTCCAGCCTGCTGCCTGCTGCCTTCTCCCACTCACACTTGTCCTGCTCAAAGGCTGCTGGTCTTTGCCTGCTCCCCTTTGTGCAGCCCATGGCCGCCACCCTTCCTTTGTTCTTACTTGACCAGCCCTTGGCCACCCCTGTTCCCACATGTCCAACTCAGGTCAGCCTCCATTCCCTGCTCACCCTCTTCCACCCCGCAGCTGCCTGACTTCCACTGTGCTCCATTCTCCAGCCAGAGACCACCTGCCTCTTGGAGATACCCGTGTTCGGCTAGTGGCCACCTCCCTTTCCCTGCATCCACTTGTCAGGCCTTGGATGCCAGCCTTCCCTTGCTCCGACTTGTCCTTTGGTGGCCACCCGCCTTGCTCCTGCTCCTGCTTGTCCAGTACAGAGCTGCCTGCATTCCAGGGCTTCCACTGGTCCAGCAAAGGGCTGCCTGCCTTCCCCTGTTTCCTCTGGTCAGGCCATGGATGCCAGCCTTTGGCTGCCACTTGTGAGTCCCTTGGCCTCCTGCTTTCCCTTGCTCCCACTAGTACACCCTTGGCTGCCCGCCGACCCTTGTTTCCCTTTGTCCACACTGTGTCAGCCTGCCTTGCCCTGCTCCCCCTTGTTGTCCCCGTGGCTTCCTGCCTTCCACTGCTCCCCCTCGTCCACCCCAGGGCCATCTTGCTCCCACTTGTCCATCCCAGGTCCGCCTACCTTCTCCAGCTCCCCCTTGTCTATCCTGTGGCTGAGTGTCTTCCCTTCCTGCACTTTGTCCTATCCGTGGCCCACTGCCTTCCCCTGTTCGCACTTTTCCTGCCCTTTGGCCACTTGCCTTTCCCTTAGGCCATTGGTCCAGCCGGTGATCGCTTGCTTTCACCGGCTCACCGTTTCCTAGCGCAGGGCCACCTGCCTTCCCCTCTTCGCCCTTGTTCGGCCCGTGTCCACTCGGATTCCTCTTTTCTCCTTGTCCAGCCCTTGGCCACCTGCCTTCCCTTTCTCCCCCATAACCATCCCAGGGCTTCCTGCTTACCCTGCTCCGACTTCTAGAGACCATGACCACCTGTCTTCCCCGGTTGCCCCTTGTCAAGCTTGTGGCAGCCTGCCGTAGCGTGCTGCCTGTTGTCCAAGTCCATGGATGACTGCCTTTCCCTGCTCCCCGTTGTCCGTTCCATGGATGCCTGCTTTCCCTGGAATGCCCTGTCCAGCCTGTGGCTGCCTACTTCTCCTGTTACAGGTTGTCAAGCCATGGTCCACCTGCATTCCCTTGTTACCACTCTCCGCCCTGTGACCGCCTGCCTTCCCTTCCTCTCTTTGTCCAGCCCATGGATGCCTCTCTTTCCCTGCTTCCACTTGTACAGTTTGTGGCCACCTGTCCTCACCTGGCCCAGCATCTCCAGCCAGTGCCACCCAGCGTTCCCTGCTCCCCGTTGTCCAGCCCGTGGCCACCACCATTCCTTGGCTCTCCCTGGACCAGCCCTTGGCCACCAGCCTACCCACGGTCCCACATGTCCAACTCAGGTCAGCCTCAATTCCCCAGCTCACTCTTATCCACCCCGTGGCTACCGGCCGGCCTTCCACTGTGCATCACTGTCCAGCCAGAGGTTGCCTACCTCCTCAAGCAACCCTTTTCCAGCTAGTGGCCACCTGCCTTCCCCTTCTCCTCCTTGTCTGCCCAGTGGCTGCCTGCCTTTCCCTGCTTCTACTTATCCAGCCAAGAGCTGCCTGCCTTCCCCTGTTGCCCCTCGTCAGGCCATGGATCCCGACCTTCCCTTGCTCCCACCTTCCTTCGTGGCCACCTGCTTTCCCCCTGCTTCCAGTTCCCGAGCCAGGGGCACCTGCCTACTGCAGCTTCCCTTTGTCCACCCCGTGGTCACTTGAATTCCCCTCTCTCCCCTTGTCCAGCCCAGGGCCACCTGCCTTTCCCTGCTTCCCCTTGTCCAGACTGTGGCCGCCTGCCGTCCTAAGCTCCGCACTGTCCAGCGCGTGGCCACGTGCCTTTCCTGCTCCCCTTTGTCCGCCCAACTTCCCATACACCACCTTTCAGCCCAGGGCCGCCTGCCCTTTCCAGTTCCCCTTGTCCACCCCGTGACTGCCTGGTTTTCCCTGTCCCTTCTTGTCTCAGCCCATGCCCGCCACCCTACCTTGACTCTTCCTTGACCAGCCCTTAGCCACCAGCCTACCCCTGTTCCCAAATGTCCAACTCAGGTCAGCCTCAATTCCCCTGCTCACCATTGTCCAACGCGTGGCCCCCAGCCTTCCCATGCACACTGTTGTCCGGCCTTAGGCCCCCTGTCTCTTCTTGTTACCCCTTTCTTTGGCAGACGGTGGCCACCTGCTCTCCCCTGCACCCACTTGTCACCTGCCTTCCCCTGCGCATTGTTCTGCCGCCGGAGGTTGCCTGCCTCCTCGTGCTATCCCTCTGTCAACACACGAACACCTGCCTTCCTCTGCTGCCCCTTGTCCAGCCTGTGGTTGTCTGCTATCCATTGCTTTCTTTTCTCTAGCCCAGGACCACATTCCGCCCCGTGTTCCCCCATGTCCAACCCATGCCTGCCTGACTTCCCTTGGTACCCGTTGTGCCGCCAGAGGTTTCCTGCCTTCCTCTGTTCCCTGTCATCCACCCCATGGCTGGCTGCCTTCCTCTGGACCCCATTTCCAGCCTGTGGCCACCACCCTTTTCCTGCACCGTCTGCTGCAGCACGTGGCTGCCTGCTTCGCGGGATACTCGCTGTCTGACCCAAGGCCACCCACTTTCCCCTGTTCCACTGGCCCACCCCTTGACCAGCTTCCATCCTCGGGATCCCCCGGTGAAGCGCATGTCTGCCTACCTTCTCCTCTTCCCCCTGGGCCACCAGTGGCCTCCTGCTGCCCCTGCTCGCCATTGTCCAGGCGAGTGCCGCCTCCTTTCACCTGCACCCCCTTGTCAGGCCATTGATGCATGTCTTCCATTCACCCACAGGTCGAGCCCATGTCCACCAGCCCGCCTGACCTCTGTCTTCCAGCCTGTGGCCACCTGATTCTCCTGGGGCCCCTTGTGCAGCTCAGGGCCATCTGTCTTCCCTTGCTCCCCTTTGCCCAACCTGCGGCCACCAGGTTTCTACGCACCCCGGTTGCGAGCCCATCGCCGACTGATTTCCCCCGCACCGCCCCCTTGTCCAACCTGTGCCTCCTGCTTTCCCCTGATTCTCGTTCATCTGCCCATGGCAACCTGCCTACACGTGCTTCCACATGTGAGGCTGCAATGGCCTGCCTTCCCCTGCTCACCCGTAGCCACAGTGTGGCTGCCTTCCTTCCAATGTGCACTCCCGTTGTCCAGCCAGAGGCCACATGCCTCCTCCAGCTACCCCTTTTCAGTTAGTGGCTGCCTGCCTTCCCGGCTCCCACTTGCTCACCCAGGGGCTGGCTGCCTTCCCATGGACCTCCTTGTTTAGCCCACGGCCACATGCCTTGCCCTCTGGTCTCTGGTCCATCCAGCGGCTGCCTGACTTCCTCTGCACCCCCGTGTCCATCCCAGGGCTGCGTGCCTTCCACTGCTTCCACATGTCCATCCAAGAGCTGCCTGCCTTCCCCTGTTCCCCATTGTCAAGCCATGGATGCCAGCCTTCCTTGCTCCCACGTGTTCCTTTGTGGCCACGTGCGTTCCACTGCTGCCACTTTTCCAGCCTTTGGCCACCTGCCTTCCCCTGCATCACTTTGTCAAGCCCAGGGCTGCCTGCCTTCCACTGCTTCCGCTTGTCAAACTGAGGGCTGCCTGCTTGCTCCTGTACCCCCTTGTCGGACCATAGATGCCGGCCTTACCCTGCACCCACTTGTCCAGCCCACAGCAACATGCCGTCCCTCTTCGCCTTTGTCCAGAATGTTTCTGCCCACCTTCCCCTGCTCCCCGTGCCAGCCCAGGGTCGCCTGCCCTTTCCAGTGACCCTTGTCCACACCGTGGCCGCCACACATTCCTTACTCCTCCCTGTTCAGTCCAGGTCCAGCTGAGTTCCCCTGCTCCCCTTTTTCTAGACCATGGCCTAATGCCTTCTCCTGCTCACACTTGTCCTGCCCATCTCTGCCTGCGTTGCTCTGCACACCAGTGCCCCAACCAGAGCAGCGTGCCTTCCTGTGCTCCCCCTTGTACAACCCAGGGCATCCTGCACTCCCCTGCCCGCACCCCGTTGTGCAGCACATGGCCGCCTGCATTTCCCCAGGTACCGCTTGGGTTGGCAAGGCCAGCCTACCCTCCCCTGCTCCCTTATTGTTCACCCTATGGCTGACTGCCTTGCCCTGGACCGCCTTGTCCACTCCGTGTCCGCCTCCGTTGCCTTGCTGCCCTTGCCCAGCCTGGAGCCACCTGACTTCCGCAGGTGCCCGTTGTCCACCATATGCCTGCGTGGTTTCTCCTGGACCACTTGCCCATCCGTTGGACCCCTGCAGTCTACCATGTCCCCTGGATCTAGCCAGTGTCCACCTTCCTTCCCTGCTGTCACTTGTGAAGCCCATGGCTGCCTGCTTTTCGCCGCTCCCCCTTGTGCAGCTCAGTCCCAAAATCCTACCCCTGCTCGCCTTGTCCAACTAAGAGTAGAATGACTTTCCCTCCCCCAATTTTGTCCTGCCCAGGGCCATCTGACTTCCCCTGCTCTCCCTTGTCCAGCCCAGGGCCACCTGCCTTCCCCTGCGTCCCCTGGCCCAGCCCGTGGCAACATGCCTTTCCCTGCTTCCCCTTGTCTCTCAGTGGATGCCTGGCTTTCCTGGCTTCCCCAGGTCCCGCCCAGTCCCGAAACCCTCCTCCTGCTCCCCTTGTCCAGCCAAGTGTCGCCTGCCTTCCCCTCCTCCTCATTGTCCAGGAGATGGCCGCCTGCTTAACCCTGAAGCCCCTTGTCCAGCCCACGGCCGCCCGCTTTCCCTCACCCAGTTTCTCAAGCTCATGGCTGCCTGTATTCCCCTGCTATCACATGTCCAGCACAGAGACACCTGCCTTCCTCTGCTTCCCCTTGTCAGGCCATGTCTGTATGTCTTTCCTTGCTCCCCCTTGTCCAGCCTGCTTCCCTTCTGCCATCGCCCGTGCCCACTTGTCCAGTTCAGGGCTGCCTGTGTTTGCCTGTTCCCCTTTGTCCAGCCTGTGGCCACCCTCTTTTACCGGTGCCCCATTGAGGCCAGGGCCACCTGCCTTTTCCTGGTTTCCTTGTCTACCCCGTGCCTGCCTGACTTGCCCTGTTCCCCTTGTCCAGTACAGGTCCACCTCCATTCCTCTGATCCACTTTGTCCAGCACGTGCCTGCCTGCCTTATCCTGCTCCAGCTTGCCCAGCCCATCTTCGCCTGCGTTCCTCGGCTCAAAAGTGTCCAAGCCATGGCAGCCTGGCTTCCCCAGCTCTCCTTGCCCTGCCTCTGGCCACCTGACTGGTCCCCTTTGTCCACCTTATGGCTGCACGCCTTCCCTTGGACCCCTTGTGCAGCCACTGGCCCCCTGCATTCCTTGTCTCCCCGGGCCAAGCCTGTGGCCACCTGCCTTCCGCTGCTGACACTTGTGCTTTGCGTGGCTGCCCGCCATCTCCTGCTTCCCTTGTGTAGCCAGTGGCTGCCTGCCTTTTCTTGCTCCCCTTTGTCCAGCTCAGGACTGAAGTCCTTCCCCTGCACCCCTTGTCGAGCCAAGGGACACCAGCCTTCCCCTGCACCCCGTTGTCCAGGCCATGGCCACCCGTTTTCCCATGAACCCCATTGTCCAGCCCGTGGTGCCCCGTTACACTTTGTCAGGCCCAGGGCCGCCTGCCTTCCACTGCTACCACTTGTCCCGCTCAGGGTCGCATGCCGTCCACTGCTTCCCCGTGTCAAGATATGGCTGCATGTCTTTCCTTGCACCCCCTTGTCCAGCCTGCTGCCTGCTGCCTTCTCCCACTCACACTTGTCCTGCTCAAAGGCTGCTGGTCTTTGCCTGCTCCCCTTTGTGCAGCCCATGGCCGCCACCCTTCCTTTGTTCTTACTTGACCAGCCCTTGGCCACCCCTGTTCCCACATGTCCAACTCAGGTCAGCCTCCATTCCCTGCTCACCCTCTTCCACCCCGCAGCTGCCTGACTTCCACTGTGCTCCATTCTCCAGCCAGAGACCACCTGCCTCTTGGAGATACCCTTTTTCGGCTAGTGGCCACCTCCCTTTCCCTGCATCCACTTGTCAGGCCTTGGATGCCAGCCTTCCCTTGCTCCGACTTGTCCTTTGGTGGCCACCCGCCTTGCTCCTGCTCCTGCTTGTCCAGTACAGAGCTGCCTGCATTCCAGGGCTTCCACTGGTCCAGCAAAGGGCTGCCTGCCTTCCCCTGTTTCCTCTGGTCAGGCCATGGATGCCAGCCTTTGGCTGCCACTTGTGAGTCCCTTGGCCTCCTGCTTTCCCTTGCTCCCACTAGTACACCCTTGGCTGCCCGCCGACCCTTGTTTCCCTTTGTCCACACTGTGTCAGCCTGCCTTGCCCTGCTCCCCCTTGTTGTCCCCGTGGCTTCCTGCCTTCCACTGCTCCCCCTCGTCCACCCCAGGGCCATCTTGCTCCCACTTGTCCATCCCAGGTCCGCCTACCTTCTCCAGCTCCCCCTTGTCTATCCTGTGGCTGAGTGTCTTCCCTTCCTGCACTTTGTCCTATCCGTGGCCCACTGCCTTCCCCTGTTCGCACTTTTCCTGCCCTTTGGCCACTTGCCTTTCCCTTAGGCCATTGGTCCAGCCGGTGATCGCTTGCTTTCACCGGCTCACCGTTTCCTAGCGCAGGGCCACCTGCCTTCCCCTCTTCGCCCTTGTTCGGCCCGTGTCCACTCGGATTCCTCTTTTCTCCTTGTCCAGCCCTTGGCCACCTGCCTTCCCTTTCTCCCCCATAACCATCCCAGGGCTTCCTGCTTACCCTGCTCCGACTTCTAGAGACCATGACCACCTGTCTTCCCCGGTTGCCCCTTGTCAAGCTTGTGGCAGCCTGCCGTAGCGTGCTGCCTGTTGTCCAAGTCCATGGATGACTGCCTTTCCCTGCTCCCCGTTGTCCGTTCCATGGATGCCTGCTTTCCCTGGAATGCCCTGTCCAGCCTGTGGCTGCCTACTTCTCCTGTTACAGGTTGTCAAGCCATGGTCCACCTGCATTCCCTTGTTACCACTCTCCGCCCTGTGACCGCCTGCCTTCCCTTCCTCTCTTTGTCCAGCCCATGGATGCCTCTCTTTCCCTGCTTCCACTTGTACAGTTTGTGGCCACCTGTCCTCACCTGGCCCAGCATCTCCAGCCAGTGCCACCCAGCGTTCCCTGCTCCCCGTTGTCCAGCCCGTGGCCACCACCATTCCTTGGCTCTCCCTGGACCAGCCCTTGGCCACCAGCCTACCCACGGTCCCACATGTCCAACTCAGGTCAGCCTCAATTCCCCAGCTCACTCTTATCCACCCCGTGGCTACCGGCCGGCCTTCCACTGTGCATCACTGTCCAGCCAGAGGTTGCCTACCTCCTCAAGCAACCCTTTTCCAGCTAGTGGCCACCTGCCTTCCCCTTCTCCTCCTTGTCTGCCCAGTGGCTGCCTGCCTTTCCCTGCTTCTACTTATCCAGCCAAGAGCTGCCTGCCTTCCCCTGTTGCCCCTCGTCAGGCCGTGGATCCCGACCTTCCCTTGCTCCCACCTTCCTTCGTGGCCACCTGCTTTCCCCCTGCTTCCAGTTCCCGAGCCAGGGGCACCTGCCTACTGCAGCTTCCCTTTGTCCACCCCGTGGTCACTTGAATTCCCCTCTCTCCCCTTGTCCAGCCCAGGGCCACCTGCCTTTCCCTGCTTCCCCTTGTCCAGACTGTGGCCGCCTGCCGTCCTAAGCTCCGCACTGTCCAGCGCGTGGCCACGTGCCTTTCCTGCTCCCCTTTGTCCGCCCAACTTCCCATACACCCCCTTTCAGCCCAGGGCCGCCTGCCCTTTCCAGTTCCCCTTGTCCACCCCGTGACTGCCTGGTTTTCCCTGTCCCTTCTTGTCTCAGCCCATGCCCGCCACCCTACCTTGACTCTTCCTTGACCAGCCCTTAGCCACCAGCCTACCCCTGTTCCCAAATGTCCAACTCAGGTCAGCCTCAATTCCCCTGCTCACCATTGTCCAACGCGTGGCCCCCAGCCTTCCCATGCACACTGTTGTCCGGCCTTAGGCCACCGTCTCTTCTTGTTACCCCTTTCTTTGGCAGACGGTGGCCACCTGCTCTCCCCTGCACCCACTTGTCACCTGCCTTCCCCTGCGCATTGTTCTGCCGCCGGAGGTTGCCTGCCTCCTCGTGCTATCCCTCTGTCAACACACGAACACCTGCCTTCCTCTGCTGCCCCTTGTCCAGCCTGTGGTTGTCTGCTATCCATTGCTTTCTTTTCTCTAGCCCAGGACCACATTCCGCCCCGTGTTCCCCATGTCCAACCCATGCCTGCCTGACTTCCCTTGGTACCCGTTGTGCCGGCAGAGGTTTCCTGCCTTCCTCTGTTCCCTGTCATCCACCCCATGGCTGGCTGCCTTCCTCTGGACCCCATTTCCAGCCTGTGGCCACCACCCTTTTCCTGCACCGTCTGCTGCAGCACGTGGCTGCCTGCTTCGCGGGATACTCGCTGTCTGACCCAAGGCCACCCACTTTCCCCTGTTCCACTGGTCCACCCCTTGACCAGCTTCCATCCTCGGGATCCCCCGGTGAAGCGCATGTCTGCCTACCTTCTCCTCTTCCCCCTGGGCCACCAGTGGCCTCCTGCTGCCCCTGCTCGCCATTGTCCAGGCGAGTGCCGCCTCCTTTCACCTGCACCCCCTTGTCAGGCCATTGATGCATGTCTTCCATTCACCCACAGGTCGAGCCCATGTCCACCAGCCCGCCTGACCTCTGTCTTCCAGCCTGTGGCCACCTGATTCTCCTGGGGCCCCTTGTGCAGCTCAGGGCCATCTGTCTTCCCTTGCTCCCCTTTGCCCAACCTGCGGCCACCAGGTTTCTACGCACCCCCTTTTCGAGCCCATCACCGACTGATTTACCCCGCACCGCCCCCTTGTCCAACCTCCTACACTGCCTCCTGCTTTCCCCTGATTCTCGTTCATCTGCCCATGGCAACCTGCCTACACGTGCTTCCACATGTGAGGCTGCAATGGCCTGCCTTCCCCTGCTCACCCGTAGCCACAGTGTGGCTGCCTTCCTTCCAATGTGCACTCCCGTTGTCCAGCCAGAGGCCACATGCCTCCTCCAGCTACCCCTTTTCAGTTAGTGGCTGCCTGCCTTCCCGGCTCCCACTTGCTCACCCAGGGGCTGGCTGCCTTCCCATGGACCTCCTTGTTTAGCCCACGGCCACGTGCCTTCCCCTCTGGTCTCTGGTCCATCCAGCGGCTGCCTGACTTCCTCTGCACCCCCGTGTCCATCCCAGGGCTGCGTGCCTTCCACTGCTTCCACATGTCCATCCAAGAGCTGCCTGCCTTCCCCTGTTCCCCATTGTCAAGCCATGGATGCCAGCCTTCCTTGCTCCCACGTGTTCCTTTGTGGCCACGTGCGTTCCACTGCTGCCACTTTTCCAGCCTTTGGCCACCTGCCTTCCCCTGCATCACTTTGTCAAGCCCAGGGCTGCCTGCCTTCCACTGCTTCCGCTTGTCAAACTGAGGGCTGCCTGCTTGCTCCTGTACCCCCTTGTCGGACCATAGATGCCGGCCTTACCCTGCACCCACTTGTCCA
This sequence comes from Aselliscus stoliczkanus, assembly GCA_033961575.1. Taxonomy (NCBI): domain Eukaryota; kingdom Metazoa; phylum Chordata; class Mammalia; order Chiroptera; family Hipposideridae; genus Aselliscus; species Aselliscus stoliczkanus. Next base: position 27,525 of record CM066728.1, read on the forward strand.
GCCCACAGCAACATGCCGTCCCTCTTCGCCTTTGTCCAGAATGTTTCTGCCCACCTTCCCCTGCTCCCCGTGCCAGCCCAGGGTCGCCTGCCCTTTCCAGTTACCCTTGTCCACACCGTGGCCGCCACACATTCCTTACTCCTCCCTGTTCAGTCCAGGTCCAGCTGAGTTCCCCTGCTCCCCTTTTTCTAGACCATGGCCTAATGCCTTCTCCTGCTCACACTTGTCCTGCCCATCTCTGCCTGCGTTGCTCTGCACACCAGTGCCCCAACCAGAGCAGCATGCCTTCCTGTGCTCCCCCTTGTACAACCCAGGGCATCCTGCACTCCCCTGCCCGCACCCCCTTGTGCAGCACATGGCCGCCTGCATTTCCCCAGGTACCGCTTGGGTTGGCAAGGCCAGCCTACCCTCCCCTGCTCCCTTATTGTTCACCCTATGGCTGACTGCCTTGCCCTGGACCGCCTTGTCCACTCCGTGTCCGCCTCCGTTGCCTTGCTGCCCTTGCCCAGCCTGGAGCCACCTGACTTCCGCAGGTGCCCGTTGTCCACCATATGCCTGCGTGGTTTCTCCTGGACCACTTGCCCATCCGTTGGACCCCTGCAGTCTACCATGTCCCCTGGATCTAGCCAGTGTCCACCTTCCTTCCCTGCTGTCACTGGTGAAGCCCATGGCTGCCTGCTTTTCGCCGCTCCCCGTTGTGCAGCTCAGTCCCAAAATCCTACCCCTGCTCGCCTTGTCCAACTAAGAGTAGAATGACTTTCCCTCCCCCAATTTTGTCCTGCCCAGGGCCATCTGACTTCCCCTGCTCTCCCTTGTCCAGCCCAGGGCCACCTGCCTTCCCCTGCGTCCCCTGGCCCAGCCCGTGGCAACATGCCTTTCCCTGCTTCCCCTTGTCTCTCAGTGGATGCCTGGCTTTCCTGGCTTCCCCAGGTCCCGCCCAGTCCCGAAACCCTCCTCCTGCTCCCCTTGTCCAGCCAAGTGTCGCCTGCCTTCCCCTCCTCCTCATTGTCCAGGAGATGGCCGCCTGCTTAACCCTGAAGCCCCTTGTCCAGCCCACGGCCGCCCGCTTTCCCTCACCCAGTTTCTCAAGCTCATGGCTGCCTGTATTCCCCTGCTATCACATGTCCAGCACAGAGACACCTGCCTTCCTCTGCTTCCCCTTGTCAGGCCATGTCTGTATGTCTTTCCTTGCTCCCCCTTGTCCAGCCTGCTTCCCTTCTGCCATCGCCCGTGCCCACTTGTCCAGTTCAGGGCTGCCTGTGTTTGCCTGTTCCCCTTTGTCCAGCCTGTGGCCACCCTCTTTTACCGGTGCCCCATTGAGGCCAGGGCCACCTGCCTTTTCCTGGTTTCCTTGTCTACCCCGTGCCTGCCTGACTTGCCCTGTTCCCCTTGTCCAGTACAGGTCCACCTCCATTCCTCTGATCCACTTTGTCCAGCACGTGCCTGCCTGCCTTATCCTGCTCCAGCTTGCCCAGCCCATCTTCGCCTGCGTTCCTCGGCTCAAAAGTGTCCAAGCCATGGCAGCCTGGCTTCCCCAGCTCTCCTTGCCCTGCCTCTGGCCACCTGACTGGTCCCCTTTGTCCACCTTATGGCTGCACGCCTTCCCTTGGACCCCCTTGTGCAGCCACTGGCCCCCTGCATTCCTTGTCTCCCCCGGGCAAGCCTGTGGCCACCTGCCTTCCGCTGCTGACACTTGTGCTTTGCGTGGCTGCCCGCCATCTCCTGCTTCCCTTGTGTAGCCAGTGGCTGCCTGCCTTTTCTTGCTCCCCTTTGTCCAGCTCAGGACTGAAGTCCTTCCCCTGCACCCCTTGTCGAGCCAAGGGACACCAGCCTTCCCCTGCACCCCGTTGTCCAGGCCATGGCCACCCGTTTTCCCATGAACCCCATTGTCCAGCCCGTGGTGCCCCGTTACACTTTGTCAGGCCCAGGGCCGCCTGCCTTCCACTGCTACCACTTGTCCCGCTCAGGGTCGCATGCCGTCCACTGCTTCCCCGTGTCAAGATATGGCTGCATGTCTTTCCTTGCACCCCTTGTCCAGCCTGCTGCCTGCTGCCTTCTCCCACTCACACTTGTCCTGCTCAAAGGCTGCTGGTCTTTGCCTGCTCCCCTTTGTGCAGCCCATGGCCGCCACCCTTCCTTTGTTCTTACTTGACCAGCCCTTGGCCACCCCTGTTCCCACATGTCCAACTCAGGTCAGCCTCCATTCCCTGCTCACCCTCTTCCACCCCGCAGCTGCCTGACTTCCACTGTGCTCCATTCTCCAGCCAGAGACCACCTGCCTCTTGGAGATACCCTTTTCGGCTAGTGGCCACCTCCCTTTCCCTGCATCCACTTGTCAGGCCTTGGATGCCAGCCTTCCCTTGCTCCGACTTGTCCTTTGGTGGCCACCCGCCTTGCTCCTGCTCCTGCTTGTCCAGTACAGAGCTGCCTGCATTCCAGGGCTTCCACTGGTCCAGCAAAGGGCTGCCTGCCTTCCCCTGTTTCCTCTGGTCAGGCCATGGATGCCAGCCTTTGGCTGCCACTTGTGAGTCCCTTGGCCTCCTGCTTTCCCTTGCTCCCACTAGTACACCCTTGGCTGCCCGCCGACCCTTGTTTCCCTTTGTCCACACTGTGTCAGCCTGCCTTGCCCTGCTCCCCCTTGTTGTCCCCGTGGCTTCCTGCCTTCCACTGCTCCCCCTCGTCCACCCCAGGGCCATCTTGCTCCCACTTGTCCATCCCAGGTCCGCCTACCTTCTCCAGCTCCCCCTTGTCTATCCTGTGGCTGAGTGTCTTCCCTTCCTGCACTTTGTCCTATCCGTGGCCCACTGCCTTCCCCTGTTGGCACTTTTCCTGCCCTTTGGCCACTTGCCTTTCCCTTAGGCCATTGGTCCAGCCGGTGATCGCTTGCTTTCACCGGCTCACCGTTTCCTAGCGCAGGGCCACCTGCCTTCCCCTCTTCGCCCTTGTTCGGCCCGTGTCCACTCGGATTCCTCTTTTCTCCTTGTCCAGCCCTTGGCCACCTGCCTTCCCTTTCTCCCCCATAACCATCCCAGGGCTTCCTGCTTACCCTGCTCCGACTTCTAGAGACCATGACCACCTGTCTTCCCCGGTTGCCCCTTGTCAAGCTTGTGGCAGCCTGCCGTAGCGTGCTGCCTGTTGTCCAAGTCCATGGATGACTGCCTTTCCCTGCTCCCCGTTGTCCGTTCCATGGATGCCTGCTTTCCCTGGAATGCCCTGTCCAGCCTGTGGCTGCCTACTTCTCCTGTTACAGGTTGTCAAGCCATGGTCCACCTGCATTCCCTTGTTACCACTCTCCGCCCTGTGACCGCCTGCCTTCCCTTCCTCTCTTTGTCCAGCCCATGGATGCCTCTCTTTCCCTGCTTCCACTTGTACAGTTTGTGGCCACCTGTCCTCACCTGGCCCAGCATCTCCAGCCAGTGCCACCCAGCGTTCCCTGCTCCCCGTTGTCCAGCCCGTGGCCACCACCATTCCTTGGCTCTCCCTGGACCAGCCCTTGGCCACCAGCCTACCCACGGTCCCACATGTCCAACTCAGGTCAGCCTCAATTCCCCAGCTCACTCTTATCCACCCCGTGGCTACCGGCCGGCCTTCCACTGTGCATCACTGTCCAGCCAGAGGTTGCCTACCTCCTCAAGCAACCCTTTTCCAGCTAGTGGCCACCTGCCTTCCCCTTCTCCTCCTTGTCTGCCCAGTGGCTGCCTGCCTTTCCCTGCTTCTACTTATCCAGCCAAGAGCTGCCTGCCTTCCCCTGTTGCCCCTCGTCAGGCCGTGGATCCCGACCTTCCCTTGCTCCCACCTTCCTTCGTGGCCACCTGCTTTCCCCCTGCTTCCAGTTCCCGAGCCAGGGGCACCTGCCTACTGCAGCTTCCCTTTGTCCACCCCGTGGTCACTTGAATTCCCCTCTCTCCCCTTGTCCAGCCCAGGGCCACCTGCCTTTCCCTGCTTCCCCTTGTCCAGACTGTGGCCGCCTGCCGTCCTAAGCTCCGCACTGTCCAGCGCGTGGCCACGTGCCTTTCCTGCTCCCCTTTGTCCGCCCAACTTCCCATACACCCCCTTCAGCCCAGGGCCGCCTGCCCTTTCCAGTTCCCCTTGTCCACCCCGTGACTGCCTGGTTTTCCCTGTCCCTTCTTGTCTCAGCCCATGCCCGCCACCCTACCTTGACTCTTCCTTGACCAGCCCTTAGCCACCAGCCTACCCCTGTTCCCAAATGTCCAACTCAGGTCAGCCTCAATTCCCCTGCTCACCATTGTCCAACGCGTGGCCCCCAGCCTTCCCATGCACACTGTTGTCCGGCCTTAGGCCCCCTGTCTCTTCTTGTTACCCCTTTCTTTGGCAGACGGTGGCCACCTGCTCTCCCCTGCACCCACTTGTCACCTGCCTTCCCCTGCGCATTGTTCTGCCGCCGGAGGTTGCCTGCCTCCTCGTGCTATCCCTCTGTCAACACACGAACACCTGCCTTCCTCTGCTGCCCCTTGTCCAGCCTGTGGTTGTCTGCTATCCATTGCTTTCTTTTCTCTAGCCCAGGACCACATTCCGCCCCGTGTTCCCCATGTCCAACCCATGCCTGCCTGACTTCCCTTGGTACCCGTTGTGCCGGCAGAGGTTTCCTGCCTTCCTCTGTTCCCTGTCATCCACCCCATGGCTGGCTGCCTTCCTCTGGACCCCATTTCCAGCCTGTGGCCACCACCCTTTTCCTGCACCGTCTGCTGCAGCACGTGGCTGCCTGCTTCGCGGGATACTCGCTGTCTGACCCAAGGCCACCCACTTTCCCCTGTTCCACTGGTCCACCCCTTGACCAGCTTCCATCCTCGGGATCCCCCGGTGAAGCGCATGTCTGCCTACCTTCTCCTCTTCCCCTTGGGCCACCAGTGGCCTCCTGCTGCCCCTGCTCGCCATTGTCCAGGCGAGTGCCGCCTCCTTTCACCTGCACCCCCTTGTCAGGCCATTGATGCATGTCTTCCATTCACCCACAGGTCGAGCCCATGTCCACCAGCCCGCCTGACCTCTGTCTTCCAGCCTGTGGCCACCTGATTCTCCTGGGGCCCCTTGTGCAGCTCAGGGCCATCTGTCTTCCCTTGCTCCCCTTTGCCCAACCTGCGGCCACCAGGTTTCTACGCACCCCCAGTACGAGCCCATCGCCGACTGATTTCCCCCGCACCGCCCCCTTGTCCAACCTGTGCCTCCTGCTTTCCCCTGATTCTCGTTCATCTGCCCATGGCAACCTGCCTACACGTGCTTCCACATGTGAGGCTGCAATGGCCTGCCTTCCCCTGCTCACCCGTAGCCACAGTGTGGCTGCCTTCCTTCCAATGTGCACTCCCGTTGTCCAGCCAGAGGCCACATGCCTCCTCCAGCTACCCTTTTCAGTTAGTGGCTGCCTGCCTTCCCGGCTCCCACTTGCTCACCCAGGGGCTGGCTGCCTTCCCATGGACCTCCTTGTTTAGCCCACGGCCACGTGCCTTCCCCTCTGGTCTCTGGTCCATCCAGCGGCTGCCTGACTTCCTCTGCACCCCGTGTCCATCCCAGGGCTGCGTGCCTTCCACTGCTTCCACATGTCCATCCAAGAGCTGCCTGCCTTCCCCTGTTCCCCATTGTCAAGCCATGGATGCCAGCCTTCCTTGCTCCCACGTGTTCCTTTGTGGCCACGTGCGTTCCACTGCTGCCACTTTTCCAGCCTTTGGCCACCTGCCTTCCCCTGCATCACTTTGTCAAGCCCAGGGCTGCCTGCCTTCCACTGCTTCCGCTTGTCAAACTGAGGGCTGCCTGCTTGCTCCTGTACCCCCTTGTCGGACCATAGATGCCGGCCTTACCCTGCACCCACTTGTCCAGCCCACAGCAACATGCCGTCCCTCTTCGCCTTTGTCCAGAATGTTTCTGCCCACCTTCCCCTGCTCCCCGTGCCAGCCCAGGGTCGCCTGCCCTTTCCAGTTACCCTTGTCCACACCGTGGCCGCCACACATTCCTTACTCCTCCCTGTTCAGTCCAGGTCCAGCTGAGTTCCCCTGCTCCCCTTTTTCTAGACCATGGCCTAATGCCTTCTCCTGCTCACACTTGTCCTGCCCATCTCTGCCTGCGTTGCTCTGCACACCAGTGCCCCAACCAGAGCAGCATGCCTTCCTGTGCTCCCCCTTGTACAACCCAGGGCATCCTGCACTCCCCTGCCCGCACCCCCTTGTGCAGCACATGGCCGCCTGCATTTCCCCAGGTACCGCTTGGGTTGGCAAGGCCAGCCTACCCTCCCCTGCTCCCTTATTGTTCACCCTATGGCTGACTGCCTTGCCCTGGACCGCCTTGTCCACTCCGTGTCCGCCTCCGTTGCCTTGCTGCCCTTGCCCAGCCTGGAGCCACCTGACTTCCGCAGGTGCCCGTTGTCCACCATATGCCTGCGTGGTTTCTCCTGGACCACTTGCCCATCCGTTGGACCCCTGCAGTCTACCATGTCCCCTGGATCTAGCCAGTGTCCACCTTCCTTCCCTGCTGTCACTGGTGAAGCCCATGGCTGCCTGCTTTTCGCCGCTCCCCTTGTGCAGCTCAGTCCCAAAATCCTACCCCTGCTCGCCTTGTCCATCTACGAGTAGAATGACTGTCCCTCCACGCCATTTGTCCTGCCCAGGGCCATCTGACTTCCCCTGCTCTCCCTTGTCCAGCCCAGGGCCACCTGCCTTCCCCTGCGTCCCTGGCCCAGCCCGTGGCAACATGCCTTTCCCTGCTTCCCCTTGTCTCTCAGTGGATGCCTGGCTTTCCTGGCTTCCCCAGGTCCCGCCCAGTCCCGAAACCCTCCTCCTGCTCCCCTTGTCCAGCCAAGTGTCGCCTGCCTTCCCCTCCTCCTCATTGTCCAGGAGATGGCCGCCTGCTTAACCCTGAAGCCCCTTGTCCAGCCCACGGCCGCCCGCTTTCCCTCACCCAGTTTCTCAAGCTCATGGCTGCCTGTATTCCCCTGCTATCACATGTCCAGCACAGAGACACCTGCCTTCCTCTGCTTCCCCTTGTCAGGCCATGTCTGTATGTCTTTCCTTGCTCCCCTTGTCCAGCCTGCTTCCCTTCTGCCATCGCCCGTGCCCACTTGTCCAGTTCAGGGCTGCCTGTGTTTGCCTGTTCCCCTTTGTCCAGCCTGTGGCCACCCTCTTTTACCGGTGCCCCATTGAGGCCAGGGCCACCTGCCTTTTCCTGGTTTCCTTGTCTACCCCGTGCCTGCCTGACTTGCCCTGTTCCCCTTGTCCAGTACAGGTCCACCTCCATTCCTCTGATCCACTTTGTCCAGCACGTGCCTGCCTGCCTTATCCTGCTCCAGCTTGCCCAGCCCATCTTCGCTTGCGTTCCTCGACTCAAAAGTGTCCAAGCCATGGCAGCCTGGCTTTCCCACCTCTCCTTGCCCTGCCTCTGGCCACCTGACTGGTCCCCTTTGTCCACCTTATGGTTGCACGCCTTCCCTTGGACCCCCTTGTGCAGCCACTGGCCCCCTGCATTCCTTGTCTCCCCCGGGCCAAGCCTCTGGCCACCTGCCTTGCCATGCTGTCACTTGTGCTTCTCCTAACTGCCTGCCTTCTCCAACTTCCCTTGTGTAGCCAGTGGCTGCCTTCCTTTTCTTGCTCCCCTTTGTCTAGTTCAGGCCTGGAGTCCTTCCCCTGGTCCCCTTGTCCAGCCAAGGAACACCAGCTTTCCCCTGCACCCCGTTGTCCATGCCATGGCCACCTGTTTTCCGCTGAACACCATTGTCCAGCCCGTGGTGGCCTGCTTGCCCCGTTACACTTTGTGAGGCCCAGGGCCACCTGCCTTCCCCTGCTACCACTTGTCCCGCTCATGGTTGCATGCCATTCTCTGCTTCCCCTTGTCAATATATGGCTGCATGTCTTTCCTTGCAACCCCTTGTCCAACCTGCTGCCAGCTGCCTTCTTCCACTCACTCTAGTCCTGCTCAAGGCTGCTGCTCTTTGCCTGCTCCCCTTTGTCCAGCCCATGGCCGCCATCCTTCCTTTGTTCTTACTTGACCAGGCCTTGGCCGCCCCTGTTCCCACATGTCCTACTCAGATCAGCCTCAATTCCACCCCACGGCTGCCTGCCTTCCATTGCTCCCCCTCGTCCACCCCAGGGCCATCTTGCTCCCACTTGTCCATCCCAGGTCCGCCTACCTTCTCCAGCTCCCCCTTGTCTATTCTGTGGCTATGTGTCTTCCCTTCCTGCCCTTCATCCCATCCGTGTTCCCCTGCCATCCTGTGCTCCCTCTTTTCAAGCTCATAGCCCACTGCCTTCCCCTGTTCGCACTATTCCTCCCCTTTGGCCACTTGCCTTTCCCTTAGGCCATTGGTCCAGCTAGTGATCACTGTCTTTCATCGGCTCACCCTTTCCTCGCGCAGGGCCACCTGCCTTCCACTCTTCGCCCTTGTGTGGCCCATGGCCACTTGGATTCCTCTGTTCCCCTTGTCCATCCCTTGGCCACCTGCCTTCCCTTTCTCCCCCATAACCATCCCAGGGCTTCCTGCTTACCCTGCTACCACTTCTAGAGCCCATCGCCACCTGTCTTCCCCTGTTCCCCCTTGTCAAACTTGAGGCAGCCTGCCATTGCGTGCTGCCTGTTGTCCAAGTCCATGGATGACTACCTTTCCCTGCTCCTCACTTTTCCATTCCATGTACACCTGCTTTCCCCTAGAATGCCTTCTCCAGCCTGTGGCTGCCTACCTCTCCTGTTACAATTTGTCAATCCATGGTCCACCTGCCTTCCCTTGTTTCCACACTCCCCCCTGTGACTGCCTGCCTTCACTTCCTTTCTTTTGTCCAGCCCATGGATGCTTGTCTTTTCCTGCTTCCACTTGTACAGTTTGTGGCCATCTGTCCTCATTGGCCCCCCTTCTCCATCCAGTGACACCCAACATTCCCTGCTCTACTTCTCCCGCCCATGGTATCTACCATTCCAGCACAGGACCAACTGTCTTTCACTGCTTCCCGTTTTACAAACTTCCACCACAATTCCCCTTCTCCCTGTAGTTCAGCTGTGGGCCAGTTGCCATCTCCTGCTTCTCTTTTCTATCCTATATCTGCCTGAATTCGCATGCTCTTCTTTATCCAGCCAAGGTCCACCTGCTTTCACCCTTTCTTCCTTGACCAGCCCATGGCCACCTGTCTACCCCTGTTCCAACCCATGGATAGACCAAGAGGGCCAACCCTGAGCCATCTGCCTTCCCCTGCTCACCCTTGTTGCAGCCCATTGCCTTCTGACTTGCCCTGCTCACACCAGTCACTGCAGGTCAACCTGAATTCCTCTCCTCCCCCTTGTCCCTTTGTGGCTGCCTGCATTCCCCTGTTTCCATTTGTCCAACCCCTGGGTGCCTGATTTCCCTTTCTACCCCTGTCCATCCCAGGTCTGCCTGGGCTCCCCGGGTTCTACTTGACCAGCCCATGTTCACATGTTTTTCCGTGTTCCTCCTTGTCATCCCTGGGCCCCCTGCCTTCCCCTGCCGCACCATGTCCACCCCATGGCCACCTGAGTTTCCCTAATCAATCTTGTCCAGCCCAGGGCCGCTTTCAGAGTGAAGGCTCTATCTTGTCCTGCCCAAGGCAGCCTGCTTTCTGGTTCCCTTTGTGGAGCCGAGAGCGACCTGCCTACCCATGGACACCTTTGTCCAGCCTGTGGCTGTCAGCCTTCCCCTCCTCCCCCTGATTCAGCATGTGCATGCCTGATTCCCCTTCTTCCCCTAGTCCAGTCCTCGGTTGCCTGTCTTCCCTGCTACATATTGTGCAGCCCAGGGCTGTCGGCTTTCCCCAGCTTCCGCTTGTTCAACTGAGGGCCGCCTGTATTCTGCCCCCTCTTTTTAGTCCGAGGCCGCATACTCCATTGCGACCTCTTGTCCACCGCTGTCTGTCGGACTTCCTCTGTTCCACCCTGTCCAGCTCAGGCACACCTGCTCTTCCCTGCTTTCCCTTGTCTGGAACATGGTGGGCTGCCTTCTTCTGGTCCCCCTTCTGCAGGCCAGGGGCGCATGCCTTCCCTTGCTTCCCCTCGTCAAGCTCAGGGCTGCCTGCCTTCTCCAGCTCCTCCTTTACAGACAGTGGCTGCCTGTCTTCTCTTGGAATCCCCTGGAGCGGCCTCTGGTCACATGTGTATCCCTGCTCTCCCATGTCCCTTTGTGGCCCCATGCCTTGCCCAGCTCCCAATTGTCCTGCCCTAGACAACCTTACATCTCCTGTTACCCTTTGTCCTGCCCATGAAAGCCTGCCTACCTGTGCTCATCATAGTGGCTCAGCATTATCAACAACACAGGTTTGCTTAAGAGAGCTTGAAAGATGTGTTTTCATCTAAAAATATGTTTCCAAGGCTAATCAAACGTCTGCCGTGGAGAATACGGCAATAGTATGTTGTCATACACAACACCTTTGCTAATACCCAGGAAGACAGACATTTCCATGGCATTAAGCCCCTTGTTTGGCTCCCATCGATCAAATATGCATTCCTAAAGGCAGAAAAGACAATTGGAGAGGACACTGCCACAGACATCTGAAATCAGGAACTCCTTGCCTGGCAATCTGAAGCAGTCAGATCAAGAGGGGAGGCTTCATCTGCATGCTGTTACCTTATATCCCTTAAAGTCACTAACGAAATGAACCAAGAAGAAGGTCTCCTGAAAACGTGATGTAAGGCACCCGCTGAGAGGCTGTTGCCAAAACATTGCAATTTTCACAAAGAAACCCCTCTGAAATTCCACTGCAATCCCATTGCTTGCAAGTGTCTGTAATGAAGAAAAACGAACCACAAAGCTATTGGAAATACTTAGCCCCAGTGGATGCATGTTTTCTTCGAAAGCGGAGATCCAAACTCAGTCACCTGTTTGGCTGTGGAGCAGGCGGAAGTAGAAGGAGGCGTAATTCCTAATGCAATTGCTGATACTAAGGATCAGAGGTATGTTGACTAGCGGTTGGGACCTCGTTGGGCTCGCTTCTAACCTACTGTGTTCAGAATGGGCAGGAAAATCAATTCCGGAGGTCCCTGCCTCAGACAACTGAAAAGAATACCGCCATGTGCAACAACCTAGTGATGCCAAATCAAGGCAGAGGCTGGCTGGCGCATTATGTGCCTTCTGGCATCTAACTGAGTGAAACAAGGAAGAGGCCTCCCAAAACATTGACATAACGCAACCCTTGCACGGGCTGGAATACAGGGAACTGTGTAGTTGTTGCCCAAGCATTTCATTGTTCTCTAACAAGCCTCTCTGAAATTCCACTGCAATGTATAATGCTTGCAATTGTCATTACCGAACGCCAACGAACCTCAAAGCTACAGGAGACATTAAAGCACATGAGGAGAGGAACAGTGCATTCACGTTCAGAGATAATTGGCACTATGAAACACAGGTTTGCCTTAGCAAGCAAAGTGGATGCATGTGTTTTCGTCTATACCGGGTTTCGAAACTCAGTCGCATGGCTGGCTGTGGAGCAGAAGGCAATACAATAGGTATCATTCCAACACATTTTCTGATACTGGGGAACAGAGACATGTTGACTAGCATTTCGACCCTTGTTTGGCTCCCATAAATCAAATAAGCATTCAGAACAGGGAGTAAAGACAATTGGGGAGGACCCTGCCTCCAACAACTGAAATCAGGAACGTCTTGCCTCGCAACCTGGAGCTGTCAGATCAAACCTGGAGGTTTCAACCGCATGCTGGTACCTTATGTCCCCTCAGGCCACTAACTGAAGGAACCAAGAAGAAGGCTTCCAGAAAACGTGATGTAACATACCTACAGCACCGTAAGGAATGTAGGGTACTTAGAGGCTGTTATCAAAAACAGTGCACTATTCAAACAGAACGTCTCTGAAATTCCACTGCAATCCCAATTCTTCCAATTGTCTGCGTTGAAAAAAACGAACCTCAAAGCTACAGGAATCATTAAGCCACACGAGAAGAGGAACAGTGCATTCACGTTCAGAGATGATTGGCACTAAGAAACACAGGTTTTGCCTAGACAAGGGAAGTGGATGGATGTGTTTTCATCTAAAGCTGTTTTTGAAACTCAGGCGCATGGCTGGCTGTACAGCAGACTGCAGTAGAATGAGCTATCAATCCTAAAGTGATTGGTGAAACCATGGAAGAAAGGCATGTTGACTAGGCGTTGTGACAGTGTTTGGCTCCCCTCTCACAAACGTGAGTTCCGAATTGGCAGGAAAGTGAATTGCGGAGGTCACTGTTTCGGAAAACTGAAATCAACATCGCCATGCAGATAAAAGCAGTGCAGTCAGATCAAGGGAGCGACTTCATCCGCAGGCTAGCAAGTTCGGTTCCTTCCGGTAACTAAATGAGTGAACCAAGGAATAAGCCTCCCAAAACATTGATATAACGCTATCATTGCACAGGAAGGAGTGCAAGGAATTGTGTGGCTGTTGCCCAAAGTGGTTCCATTTTCATGACCAAGCCTCTCTGAAATTCCACTGCAAAGACCAATGCTTGCAAGTGTCAGACTGGGATAGAAACGAACGTCAAAGCTATTGGAGACATTAAGTCACACGAGAAGAGGACCAGTGCTTTCATGTTCAGAGCTGATTGGCACTAAAAAACACAGGTTTGCCTTAGCAAGCAAAGTGGATGCATGTGTTTTCGTCTATACCGGGTTTCGAAACTCAGTCGCATGGCTGGATATGAAGCATTCTGCAATAGAATGAGTTGTGATTCCTCAGGCGATTGCTGATACTGGGGAAGAAGACATGTTGGGTAACATCAGGGACCGTGTTTGTCTCCTAATAAATCTCATTCAGAATTGGAAGAAAAGTCAATTGTGGAGGTATCTGCCTCGGAAAACTGAAATCAATACCGCCAAGTCGAAAAAACTAGTGCAGTCAGATCAAGGCATAGCCTTCATCCGCTGGCTGGCACGTTATGAACATTCGGGTAACTACTGAATGAACCAAGGAAAAGGTCTCCCAAAACATTCACTTAACGCCACTCTTGCACAGGAAGGGATGCAAGGAGCTGTGTAACTGCTGCCCAAAGCATTTCGGTGTCACAAACAGGCCTTTGTGAAATTCCACTGCAATGCCCAATGCTTGCAAGTGTCAGTACTGAACACAAACGAACCTCGAAGCTACAGGAAACATTAAGCCACACAGGAAGAGGAACAGTGCATTCATGTTCACAGCTGACTGGCACTACGAAACAGGTTTGCTTAAGCAAGCGAAGTGGATGCGTGTGTTGTCGTCTAAAGCGCGATTCCAAATTCAGTCGCATGGCTGGATGTGGCGCAGTCGGCAATAGAATGAGTTGTCACTCCTAATGCGTTAGCTGCCACTGGGGAAGAGAGATATGTTGACTAGCATCAGGGACCGTGGTTGGATACCTTCAAAGAAACATGCGTTCTGAAAGGGCAGCAAAGTCAATTGCAGAGGTCCCTGCCTCGGAGACCTGAAATCAATTCAGCCATGTGGAACAACCTAGTGCAGTCACATCAAGGCAGACGCTTCATCCTCTAGCTCACACTAAGTGGTGTGCATTCTG
>CM066728.1:41500-65351 GCA_033961575.1 Aselliscus stoliczkanus
CTATCCATGGGTTGGAACAGGGGTAGACAGGTGGCCATGGGCTGGTCAAGGAAGAAAGGGTGAAAGCAGGTGGACCTTGGCTGGATAAAGAAGAGCATGCGAATTCAGGCAGATATAGGATAGAAAAGAGAAGCAGGAGCTGGCAACTGGCCCACAGCTGAACTACAGGGAGAAGGGGAATTGTGGTGGAAGTTTGTAAAACGGGAAGCAGTGAAAGACAGTTGGTCCTGTGCTGGAATGGTAGATACCATGGGCGGGAGAAGTAGAGCAGGGAATGTTGGGTGTCACTGGATGGAGAAGGGGGGCCAATGAGGACAGATGGCCACAAACTGTACAAGTGGAAGCAGGGAAAGACAAGCATCCATGGGCTGGACAAAAGAAAGGAAGGGAAGGCAGGCAGTCACAGGGGGGAGTGTGGAAACAAGGGAAGGCAGGTGGACCATGGATTGACAAATTGTAACAGGAGAGGTAGGCAGCCACAGGCTGGAGAAGACATTCCAGGGGAAAGCAGGTGTACATGGAATGGAAAAGTGAGGAGCAGGGAAAGGCAGTCATCCATGGACTTGGACAACAGGCAGCACGCAATGGCAGGCTGCCTCAAGTTTGACAAGGGGGAACAGGGGAAGACAGGTGGCGATGGGCTCTAGAAGTGGTAGCAGGGTAAGCAGGAAGCCCTGGGATGGTCATTGGGGAGAAAGGGAAGGCAGGTGGCCAAGGGCTGGACAAGGGGAACAGAGGAATCCAAGTGGCCACGGGCCACACAAGGGCGAAGAGTGGAAGGCAGGTGGCCCTGCGCTAGGAAAGGGTGAGCCGGTGAAAGAAAGTGATCACTAGCTGGACCAATGGCCTAAGGGAAAGGCAAGTGGCCAAAGGGGAGGAATAGTGTGAACAGGGGAAGTCAGTGGGCTATGAGCTTGAAAAGAGGGAGCACAGGATGGCAGGGGACCACGGATGGGATGAAGGGCAGGAAGGGAAGACACATAGCCACAGAATAGACAAGGGGGAGCTGGAGAAGGTAGGCGGACCTGGGATGGACAAGTGGGAGCAAGATGGCCCTGGGGTGGACGAGGGGGAGCAATGGAAGGCAGGCAGCCGTGGGGTGGAATTGAGGCTGATCTGAGTAGGACATGTGGGAACAGGGGCGGCCAAGGCCTGGTCAAGTAAGAACAAAGGAAGGATGGCGGCCATGGGCTGGACAAAGGGATGCAGGCAAAGAGCAGCAGCCTTGAGCAGGACTAGAGTGAGTGGAAGAAGGCAGCTGGCAGCAGGTTGGACAAGGGGATGCAAGGAAAGACATGCAGCCATATATTGACAAGGGGAAGCAGAGAATGGCATGCAACCATGAGCGGGACAAGTGGTAGCAGGGGAAGGCAGGTGGCCCTGGGCCTCACAAAGTGTAACAGGGCAAGCAGGCCACCACGGGCTGGACAATGGTGTTCAGCGGAAAACAGGTGGCCATGGCATGGACAACGGGGTGCAGGGGAAAGCTGGTGTTCCTTGGCGGGACAAGGGGACCAGGGGAAGGACTCCAGGCCTGAACTGGACAAAGGGGAGCAAGAAAAGGAAGGCAGCCACTGGCTACACAAGGGAAGTTGGAGAAGGCAGGCAGCTAGGTGAAGCACAAGTGACAGCATGGCAAGGCAGGTGGCCAGAGGCTTGGCCCAGGGGAGACGAGGAATGCAGGAGGCCAGTGGCTGCACAAGGGGGTCCAAAGGAAGGCATGCAGCCATAAGGTGGACAAGGGGGAACAGCCAGGGGGCCACAGGCAGGGAAAGGAGAGCTGGGCAAGCTAGGCTGCTATGGTTTGGACACTTGTGAGCCAAGGAGCGCAGGCGAAGATGGGCGGGGAAAGCTGGAGCAGGATAAGGCAGGCAGCCGCAGGCTGGACAAAGTGGAGCAGGGGAATGGAGGTGGACCTGTACTGGACAAGGGGAACAGGGCAAGTCAGGCAGGCACGGGGTAGACAAGGAAACCAGGAAAAGGCAGGTGGCCCTGGCCTCAATGGGGCACCGGTAAAAGAGGGTGGCCACAGGCTGGACAAAGGGGAACAGGCAAACACAGGCAGCCCTGAACTGGACAAGTGGGCACGGGCGATGGCAGAAGGGAAGCAGGCTGGACAAGGGGGAGCAAGGAAAGACATACAGACATGGCCTGACAAGGGGAAGCAGAGGAAGGCAGGTGTCTCTGTGCTGGACATGTGATAGCAGGGGAATACAGGCAGCCATGAGCTTGAGAAACTGGGTGAGGGAAAGCGGGCGGCCGTGGGCTGGACAAGGGGCTTCAGGGTTAAGCAGGCGGCCATCTCGTGGACAATGAGGAGGAGGGGAAGGCAGGCGACACTTGGCTGGACAAGGGGAGCAGGAGGAGGGTTTCGGGACTGGGCGGGACCTGGGGAAGCCAGGAAAGGCAGGCATCCACTGACAGACAAGGGGAAGCAGGGGAAGGCATGTTGTCACGGGCTGGGCCAGGGGAGGCAGGGGAAGGCAGGTGGCCCTGCGCTAGACAAGGGAGAGCAGGGGAAGTCAGATGGCCCTGGGCAGGACAAAATTGGGGGAGGGAAAGTCATTCTACTCTTAGTTGGACAAGGCGAGCAGGGGTAGGATTTTGGGACTGAGCTGCACAAGGGGGAGCGGCGAAAAGCAGGCAGCCATGGGCTTCACCAGTGACAGCAGGGAAGGAAGGTGGACACTGGCTAGATCCAGGGGACATGGTAGACTGCAGGGGTCCAACGGATGGGCAAGTGGTCCAGGAGAAACCACGCAGGCATATGGTGGACAACGGGCACCTGCGGAAGTCAGGTGGCTCCAGGCTGGGCAAGGGCAGCAAGGCAACGGAGGCGGACACGGAGTGGACAAGGCGGTCCAGGGCACGGCAGTCAGCCATAGGGTGAACAATACGGGAGCCGGGGAGGGTAGGCTGGCCGGGCCAACCCAAGCGCTACCTGGGGAAATGCAGGCGGCCATGTGCTGCACAAGGGGGTGCGGGCAGGGGAGTGCAGGATGCCCTGGGTTGTGCAAGGGGGAGCACAGGAAGGTGTGCTGCTCTGGTTGGGGCACTGGTGTGCAGAGCAACGCAGGAAGAGATGGGCAGGACAAGCGTGAGCAGGAGGAGGCATTAGGCCATGGTCTAGAAAAAGGGGAGCAGGGGAACTCAGCTGGACCTGGACTGAACAGGGAGGAGTAAGGAATGTGTGGCGGCCACGGTGTGGACAAGGGTAACTGGAAAGGGCAGGCGACCCTGGGCTGGCACGGGGAGCAGGGGAAGGTGGGCAGAAACATTCTGGACAAAGGCGAAGAGGGACGGCATGTTGCTGTGGGCTGGACAAGTGGGTGCAGGGTAAGGCCGGCATCTATGGTCCGACAAGGGGGTACAGGAGCAAGCAGGCAGCCCTCAGTTTGACAAGCGGAAGCAGTGGAAGGCAGGCAGCCCTGGGCTTGACAAAGTGATGCAGGGGAAGGCAGGTGGCCAAAGGCTGGAAAAGTGGCAGCAGTGGAACGCACGTGGCCACAAAGGAACACGTGGGAGCAAGGAAGGCTGGCATCCATGGCTTGACAATGGGGAACAGGGGAAGGCAGGCAGCTCTTGGATGGGCATGTGGAAGCAGTGGAAGGCACGCAGCCCTGGGATGGACACGGGGGTGCAGAGGAAGTCAGGCAGCCGCTGGATGGACCAGAGACCAGAGGGGAAGGCACGTGGCCGTGGGCTAAACAAGGAGGTCCATGGGAAGGCAGCCAGCCCCTGGGTGAGCAAGTGGGAGCCGGGAAGGCAGGCAGCCACTAACTGAAAAGGGGTAGCTGGAGGAGGCATGTGGCCTCTGGCTGGACAACGGGAGTGCACATTGGAAGGAAGGCAGCCACACTGTGGCTACGGGTGAGCAGGGGGAAGGCAGGCCATTGCAGACTCACATGTGGAAGCACGTGTAGGCAGGTTGCCATGGGCAGATGAACGAGAATCAGGGGAAAGCAGGAGGCACAGGTTGGACAAGGGGGCGGTGCGGGGGAAATCAGTCGGCGATGGGCTCGAAAAGGGGGTGCGTAGAAACCTGGTGGCTGCAGGTTGGGCAAAGGGGAGCACGGGAAGACAAGGGGCCCCAGGAGAATCAGGTGGCCACAGGCTGGAAGACAGAGGTCAGGCGGGCTGGTGGACATGGGCTCGACCTGTGGGTGAATGGAAGACATGCATCAATGGCCTGACAAGGGTGTGCAGGTGAAAGGAGGCGGCACTCGCCTGGACAATGGCGAGCAGGGGCAGCAGGAGGCCACTGGTGGCCCAGGGGGAAGAGGAGAAGGTAGGCAGACATGCGCTTCACCGGGGGATCCCGAGGATGGAAGCTGGTCAAGGGGTGGGCCAGTGGAACAGGGGAAAGTGGGTGGCCTTGGGTCAGACAGCGAGTATCCCGCGAAGCAGGCAGCCACGTGCTGCAGCAGACGGTGCAGGAAAAGGGTGGTGGCCACAGGCTGGAAATGGGGTCCAGAGGAAGGCAGCCAGCCATGGGGTGGATGACAGGGAACAGAGGAAGGCAGGAAACCGCCTGCCGGCACAACGGGTACCAAGGGAAGTCAGGCAGGCATGGGTTGGACATGGGGAACACGGGGCGGAATGTGGTCCTGGGCTAGAGAAAAGAAAGCAATGGATAGCAGACAACCACAGGCTGGACAAGGGGCAGCAGAGGAAGGCAGGTGTTCGTGTGTTGACAGAGGGATAGCACGAGGAGGCAGGCAACCTCCGGCGGCAGAACAATGCGCAGGGGAAGGCAGGTGACAAGTGGGTGCAGGGGAGAGCAGGTGGCCACCGTCTGCCAAAGAAAGGGGTAACAAGAAGAGACAGGGGCCTAGGGCCGGACAACAGTGTGCATGGGAAGGCTGGGGGCCACGCGTTGGACAATGGTGAGCAGGGGAATTGAGGCTGACCTGAGTTGGACATTTGGGAACAGGGGTAGGCTGGTGGCTAAGGGCTGGTCAAGGAAGAGTCAAGGTAGGGTGGCGGGCATGGGCTGAGACAAGAAGGGACAGGGAAAACCAGGCAGTCACGGGGTGGACAAGGGGAACTGGAAAGGGCAGGCGGCCCTGGGCTGAAAGGGGGTGTATGGGAAGTTGGGCGGACAAAGGGGAGCAGGAAAGGCACGTGGCCACGCGCTGGACAGTGCGGAGCTTAGGACGGCAGGCGGCCACAGTCTGGACAAGGGGAAGCAGGGAAAGGCAGGTGGCCCTGGGCTGGACAAGGGGAGAGAGGGGAATTCAAGTGACCACGGGGTGGACAAAGGGAAGCTGCAGTAGGCAGGTGCCCCTGGCTCGGGAACTGGAAGCAGGGGGAAAGCAGGTGGCCACGAAGGAAGGTGGGAGCAAGGGAAGGTCGGGATCCACGGCCTGACGAGGGGCAACAGGGGAAGGCAGGCAGCTCTTGGCTGGATAAGTAGAAGCAGGGAAAGGCAGGCAGCCACTGGGCAGACAAGGAGGAGAAGGGGAAGGCAGGTGGCCACTAGCTGGAAAAGGGTTGCTTGAGGAGGTAGGCAACCTCTGGCTGGACAGTGATGCACAGTGGAAGGCCGGCCGGTAGCCACGGGGTGGATAAGAGTGAGCTGGGGAATTGAGGCTGACCTGAGTTGGACATGTGGGACCGTGGGTAGGCTGGTGGCCAAGGGCTGGTCCAGGGAGAGCCAAGGAATGGTGGTGGCCACGGGCTGGACAACGGGGAGCAGGGAACGCTGGGTGGCACTGGCTGGAGATGCTGGGCCAGGTGAGGACAGGTGGCCACAAACTGTACAAGTGGAAGCAGGGAAAGAGAGGCATCCATGGGCTGGACAAAGAGAGGAAGGGAAGGCAGGCGGTCACAGGGCGGAGAGTGGTAACAAGGGAATGCAGGTGGACCATGGCTTGACAACCTGTAACAGGAGAAGTAGGCAGCCACAGGCTGGACAGGGCATTCCAGGGAAAGCAGGCATCCATGGAACGGACAACGGGGAGCAGGGAAAGGCAGTCATCCATGGACTTGGACAACAGGCAGCACGCTACGGCAGGCTGCCACAAGCTTGACAAGGGGCAACCGGGGAAGACAGGTGGTCATGGTCTCTAGAAGTCGGAGCAGGGTAAGCAGGAAGCCCTGGGATGGTTATGGGGGAGAAAGGGAAGGCAGGTGGCCAAGGGCTGGACAAGGAGAAAAGAGGAATCCGAGTGGACACGGGCCGAACAAGGGCGAAGAGGGGAAGGCAGGTGGCCCTGCGCTAGGAAACGGTGAGCCGGTGAAAGCAAGCGATCACCGGCTGGACCAATGGCCTAAGGGAAAGGCAAGTGGCCAAAGGGCAGGAAAAGTGCCAACAGGGGAAGGCAGTGGGCCACGGATAGGACAAAGTGCAGGAAGGGAAGACACTCAGCCACAGGATAGACAAGGGGAGCTGGAGAAGGTAGGCGGACCTGGGATGGACAAGTGGGAGCAAGATGGCCCTGGGGTGGACGGGGGGAACAGTGGAAGGCAGGAAGCCACGGGGACAACAAGGGGGAGCAGGGCAAGGCAGGCTGACACAGTGTGGACAAAGGGAAACAAGGGTCGGCGGGCAGCCAAGGGTGTACTAGTGGGAGCAAGGGAAAGCAGGAGGCCAAGGGACTCACAAGTGGCAGCCAAAGGCTGGCATCCATGGCCTGACCAGAGGAAACAGGGGAAGGCAGGCAGCCCTTTGCTGGACCAGTGGAAGCCCTGGAATGCAGGCAGCTCTGTACTGGACAAGCAGGAGCAGGAGCAAGGCGGGTGGCCACCAAAGGACAAGTCGGAGCAAGGGAAGGCTGGCATCCAAGGCCTGACAAGTGGATGCAGGGAAAGGGAGGTGGCCACTAGCCGAAAAGGGTATCTCCAAGAGGCAGGTGGTCTCTGGCTGGAGAATGGAGCACAGTGGAAGTCAGGCAGCTGCGGGGTGGAAGAGGGTGAGCAGGGAATGGAGGCTGACCTGAGTTGGACATGTGGGAACAGGGGTGGCCAAGGGCTGGTCAAGTAAGAACAAAGGAAGGGTGGCGGCCATGGGCTGCACAAAGGGGAGCAGGCAAAGACCAGCAGCCTTTGAGCAGGACAAGTGTGAGTGGGAGAAGGCAGCAGGCAGCAGGCTGGACAAGGGGTGCAAGGAAAGACATGCAGCCATATCTTGACACGGGGAAGCAGTGGACGGCATGCGACCCTGAGCGGGACAAGTGGTAGCAGTGGAAGGCAGGCGGCCCTGGGCCTGACAAAGTGTAACGGGGCACCACGGGCTGGACAATGGGGTTCATGGGAAAACGGGTGGCCATGGCCTGGACAACGGGGTGCAGGGGAAGGCTGGTGACCCTTGGCTCGACAAGGGGTGCAGGGGAAGGACTTCAGTCCTGAGCTGGACAAAGGGGAGCAAGAAAAGGCAGGCAGCCACTGGCTACACAAGGGAAGCAGGAGATGGCGGGCAGCCACGCAAAGCACAAGTGTCAGCAGCGGAAGGCAGGTGGCCACAGGCTTGGCCCGGGGAGACAAGGAATGCAGGGGGCCAGTGGCTGCACAAGGGCGTCCAAGGGAAGGCGTGCAGCCATAAGGTGGACAAAGGGGACCAGTCAGGTGGCCAGAGGCAGGGCAAGGAGAGCTGGGGAAGCCAGGCTGCCATGGCTTGGACACTTTTGAGCCGAGGAACGCAGGCGAAGATGGGCTGGGCAAGCTGGAGCAGGATAAGGCAGGCAGGCACGTGCTGGACAAAGTGGATCAGAGGAATGGAGGTGGACCTGTACTGGACAAGGGGAACAGGGCAAGTCAGGCAGGCACGGGGTAGACAAGGAAACCAGGAAAAGGCAGGTGGCCCTGGCCTCAATGGGGCACCGGTAAAGAGGGTGGCCACAGGCTGGACAAAGGGGAACAGGCAAACACAGGCAGCCCTGAACTGGACAAGTGGGCACGGGCGATGGCAGAAGGGAAGCAGCCTGGACAAGGGGGAGCAAGGAAAGACATACAGACATGGCCTGACAAGGGGAAGCAGAGGAAGGCAGGTGTCTCTGTGCTGGACATGTGATAGCAGGGGAATACAGGCAGCCATGAGCTTGAGAAACTGGGTGAGGGAAAGCGGGCGGCCGTGGGCTGGACAAGGGGCTTCAGGGTTAAGCAGGCGGCCATCTCCTGGACAATGAGGAGGAGGGAAGGCAGGCGACACTTGGCTGGACAAGGGGAGCAGGAGGAGGGTTTCGGGACTGGGCGGGACCTGGGGAAGCCAGGAAAGCCAGGCATCCACTGAGAGACAAGGGGAAGCAGGGAAAGGCATGTTGCCACGGGCTGGGCCAGGGGACGCAGGGGATGGCAGGTGGCCCTGGGCTGGACAAGGGAGAGCAGGGGAAGTCAGATGGCCCTGGGCAGGACAAAATTGGGGGAGGGAAAGTCATTCTACTCTTAGTTGGACAAGGCGAGCAGGGGTAGGATTTTGGGACTGAGCTGCACAAGGGGGCGCGGCGAAAAGCAGGCAGCCATGGGCTTCACCAGTGACAGCAGGGAAGGAAGGTGGACACTGGCTAGATCCAGGGGACATGGTAGACTGCAGGGGTCCAACGGATGGGCAAGTGGTCCAGGAGAAACCACGCAGGCATATGGTGGACAACGGGCACCTGCGGAAGTCAGGTGGCTCCAGGCTGGGCAAGGGCAGCAAGGCAACGGAGGCGGACACGGAGTGGACAAGGCGGTCCAGGGCAAGGCAGTCAGCCATAGGGTGAACAATAAGGGAGCAGGGGAGGGTAGGCTGGCCTTGCCAACCCAAGCGGTACCTGGGGAAATGCAGGCGGCCATGTGCTGCACAAGGGGGTGCGGGCAGGGGAGTGCAGGATGCCCTGGGTTGTACAAGGGGGAGCACAGGAAGGCATGCTGCTCTGGTTGGGGCACTGGTGTGCAGAGCAACGCAGGCAGAGATGGGCAGGACAAGTGTGAGCAGGAGAAGGCATTAGGCCATGGTCTAGAAAAAGGGGAGCAGGGGAACTCAGCTGGACCTGGACTGAACAGGGAGGAGTAAGGAATGTGTGGCGGCCACGGTGTGGACAAGGGTAACTGGAAAGGGCAGGCGACCCTGGGCTGGCACGGGGAGCAGGGGAAGGTGGGCAGAAACATTCTGGACAAAGGCGAAGAGGGACGGCATGTTGCTGTGGGCTGGACAAGTGGGTGCAGGGTAAGGCCGGCATCTATGGTCCGACAAGGGGGTACAGGAGCAAGCAGGCAGCCCTCAGTTTGACAAGCGGAAGCAGTGGAAGGCAGGCAGCCCTGGGCTTGACAAAGTGATGCAGGGGAAGGCAGGTGGCCAAAGGCTGGAAAAGTGGCAGCAGTGGAACGCACGTGGCCACAAAGGAACACGTGGGAGCAAGGAAGGCTGGCATCCATGGCTTGACAATGGGGAACAGGGGAAGGCAGGCAGCTCTTGGATGGACATGTGGAAGCAGTGGAAGGCACGCAGCCCTGGGATGGACACGCGGTGCAGAGGAAGTCAGGCAGCCGCTGGATGGACCAGAGACCAGAGGGGAAGGCACGTGGCCGTGGGCTAAACAAGGAGGTCCATGGGAAGGCAGCCAGCCCCTGGGTGAGCAAGTGGGAGCCGGGAAGGCAGGCAGCCACTAACTGAAAAGGGTAGCTGGAGGAGGCATGTGGCCTCTGGCTGGACAACGGGAGTGCACATTGGAAGGAAGGCAGCCACACTGTGGCTACGGGTGAGCAGGGGAAGGCAGGCCATTGCAGCCTCACATGTGGAAGCACGTGTAGGCAGGTTGCCATGGGCAGATGAACGAGAATCAGGGGAAAGCAGGAGGCAGTGTAGGAGGTTGGACAAGGGGGCGGTGCGGGGGAAATCAGTCGGCGATGGGCTCGAAAAGGGGGTGCGTAGAAACCTGGTGGCCGCAGGTTGGGCAAAGGGGAGCAAGGGAAGACAGATGGCCCTGAGCTGCACAAGGGCCCCAGGAGAATCAGGTGGCCACAGGCTGGAAGACAGAGGTCAGGCGGGCTGGTGGACATGGGCTCGACCTGTGGGTGAATGGAAGACATGCATCAATGGCCTGACAAGGGGGTGCAGGTGAAAGGAGGCGGCACTCGCCTGGACAATGGCGAGCAGGGGCAGCAGGAGGCCACTGGTGGCCCAGGGGCAAGAGGAGAAGGTAGGCAGACATGCGCTTCACCGGGGGATCCCGAGGATGGAAGCTGGTCAAGGGGTGGGCCAGTGGAACAGGGGAAAGTGGGTGGCCTTGGGTCAGACAGCGAGTATCCCGCGAAGCAGGCAGCCACGTGCTGCAGCAGACGGTGCAGGAAAAGGGTGGTGGCCACAGGCTGGAAATGGGGTCCAGAGGAAGGCAGCCAGCCATGGGGTGGATGACAGGGAACAGAGGAAGGCAGGAAACCTCTGCCGGCACAACGGGTACCAAGGGAAGTCAGGCAGGCATGGGTTGGACATGGGGGAACACGGGGCGGAATGTGGTCCTGGGCTAGAGAAAAGAAAGCAATGGATAGCAGACAACCACAGGCTGGACAAGGGGCAGCAGAGGAAGGCAGGTGTTCGTGTGTTGACAGAGGGATAGCACGAGGAGGCAGGCAACCTCCGGCGGCAGAACAATGCGCAGGGGAAGGCAGGTGACAAGTGGGTGCAGGGGAGAGCAGGTGGCCACCGTCTGCCAAAGAAAGGGGTAACAAGAAGAGACAGGGGCCTAGGGCCGGACAACAGTGTGCATGGGAAGGCTGGGGGCCACGCGTTGGACAATGGTGAGCAGGGGAATTGAGGCTGACCTGAGTTGGACATTTGGGAACAGGGGTAGGCTGGTGGCTAAGGGCTGGTCAAGGAAGAGTCAAGGTAGGGTGGCGGGCATGGGCTGAGACAAGAAGGGACAGGGAAAACCAGGCAGTCACGGGGTGGACAAGGGGAACTGGAAAGGGCAGGCGGCCCTGGGCTGAAAGGGGTGTATGGGAAGTTGGGCGGACAAAGGGGAGCAGGAAAGGCACGTGGCCACGCGCTGGACAGTGCGGAGCTTAGGACGGCAGGCGGCCACAGTCTGGACAAGGGGAAGCAGGGAAAGGCAGGTGGCCCTGGGCTGGACAAGGGGAGAGAGGGGAATTCAAGTGACCACGGGGTGGACAAAGGGAAGCTGCAGTAGGCAGGTGCCCCTGGCTCGGGAACTGGAAGCAGGGGGAAAGCAGGTGGCCACGAAGGAAGGTGGGAGCAAGGGAAGGTCGGGATCCACGGCCTGACGGGGGGCACCAGGGGAAGGCAGGCAGCTCTTGGCTGGATAAGTAGAAGCAGGGAAAGGCAGGCAGCCACTGGGCAGACAAGGAGGAGAAGGGGAAGGCAGGTGGCCACTAGCTGGAAAAGGGTTGCTTGAGGAGGTAGGCAACCTCTGGCTGGACAGTGATGCACAGTGGAAGGCCGGCCGGTAGCCACGGGGTGGATAAGAGTGAGCTGGGGAATTGAGGCTGACCTGAGTTGGACATGTGGGACCGTGGGTAGGCTGGTGGCCAAGGGCTGGTCCAGGGAGAGCCAAGGAATGGTGGTGGCCACGGGCTGGACAACGGGGAGCAGGGAACGCTGGGTGGCACTGGCTGGAGATGCTGGGCCAGGTGAGGACAGGTGGCCACAAACTGTACAAGTGGAAGCAGGGAAAGAGAGGCATCCATGGGCTGGACAAAGAGAGGAAGGGAAGGCAGGCGGTCACAGGGCGGAGAGTGGTAACAAGGGAATGCAGGTGGACCATGGCTTGACAACCTGTAACAGGAGAAGTAGGCAGCCACAGGCTGGACAGGGCATTCCAGGGAAAGCAGGCATCCATGGAACGGACAACGGGGAGCAGGGAAAGGCAGTCATCCATGGACTTGGACAACAGGCAGCACGCTACGGCAGGCTGCCACAAGCTTGACAAGGGGCAACCGGGGAAGACAGGTGGTCATGGTCTCTAGAAGTCGGAGCAGGGTAAGCAGGAAGCCCTGGGATGGTTATGGGGGAGAAAGGGAAGGCAGGTGGCCAAGGGCTGGACAAGGAGAAAAGAGGAATCCGAGTGGACACGGGCCGAACAAGGGCGAAGAGGGGAAGGCAGGTGGCCCTGCGCTAGGAAACGGTGAGCCGGTGAAAGCAAGCGATCACCGGCTGGACCAATGGCCTAAGGGAAAGGCAAGTGGCCAAAGGGCAGGAAAAGTGCCAACAGGGGAAGGCAGTGGGCCACGGATAGGACAAAGTGCAGGAAGGGAAGACACTCAGCCACAGGATAGACAAGGGGGAGCTGGAGAAGGTAGGCGGACCTGGGATGGACAAGTGGGAGCAAGATGGCCCTGGGGTGGACGAGGGGGAGCAGTGGAAGGCAGGAAGCCACGGGGACAACAAGGGGAGCAGGGCAAGGCAGGCTGACACAGTGTGGACAAAGGGAAACAAGGGTCGGCGGGCAGCCAAGGGTGTACTAGTGGGAGCAAGGGAAAGCAGGAGGCCAAGGGACTCACAAGTGGCAGCCAAAGGCTGGCATCCATGGCCTGACCAGAGGAAACAGGGGAAGGCAGGCAGCCCTTTGCTGGACCAGTGGAAGCCCTGGAATGCAGGCAGCTCTGTACTGGACAAGCAGGAGCAGGAGCAAGGCGGGTGGCCACCAAAGGACAAGTCGGAGCAAGGGAAGGCTGGCATCCAAGGCCTGACAAGTGGATGCAGGGAAAGGGAGGTGGCCACTAGCCGAAAAAGGGTATCTCCAAGAGGCAGGTGGTCTCTGGCTGGAGAATGGAGCACAGTGGAAGTCAGGCAGCTGCGGGGTGGAAGAGGGTGAGCAGGGAATGGAGGCTGACCTGAGTTGGACATGTGGGAACAGGGGTGGCCAAGGGCTGGTCAAGTAAGAACAAAGGAAGGGTGGCGGCCATGGGCTGCACAAAGGGGAGCAGGCAAAGACCAGCAGCCTTTGAGCAGGACAAGTGTGAGTGGGAGAAGGCAGCAGGCAGCAGGCTGGACAAGCGGATGCAAGGAAAGACATGCAGCCATATCTTGACACGGGGAAGCAGTGGACGGCATGCGACCCTGAGCGGGACAAGTGGTAGCAGTGGAAGGCAGGCGGCCCTGGGCCTGACAAAGTGTAACGGGGCACCACGGGCTGGACAATGGGGTTCATGGGAAAACGGGTGGCCATGGCCTGGACAACGGGGTGCAGGGGAAGGCTGGTGACCCTTGGCTCGACAAGGGGTGCAGGGGAAGGACTTCAGTCCTGAGCTGGACAAAGGGGAGCAAGAAAAGGCAGGCAGCCACTGGCTACACAAGGGAAGCAGGAGATGGCGGGCAGCCACGCAAAGCACAAGTGTCAGCAGCGGAAGGCAGGTGGCCACAGGCTTGGCCCGGGGGAGACAAGGAATGCAGGGGGCCAGTGGCTGCACAAGGGCGTCCAAGGGAAGGCGTGCAGCCATAAGGTGGACAAAGGGGACCAGTCAGGTGGCCAGAGGCAGGGCAAGGAGAGCTGGTAAGCCAGGCTGCCATGGCTTGGACACTTTTGAGCCGAGGAACGCAGGCGAAGATGGGCTGGGCAAGCTGGAGCAGGATAAGGCAGGCAGGCACGTGCTGGACAAAGTGGATCAGAGGAATGGAGGTGGACCTGTACTGGACAAGGGGAACAGGGCAAGTCAGGCAGGCACGGGGTAGACAAGGAAACCAGGAAAAGGCAGGTGGCCCTGGCCTCAATGGGGCACCGGTAAAAGAGGGTGGCCACAGGCTGGAGAAAGTGGAACAGGCAAACACAGGCAGCCCTGAACTGGACAAGTGGGCACGGGCAATGGCAGAAGGGAAGCAGCCTGGACAAGGGGGAGCAAGTAAAGACATACAGACATGGCCTGACAAGGGAAGCAGAGGAAGGCAGGTGTCTCTGTGCTGGACATGTGATAGCAGGGGAATACAGGCAGCCATGAGCTTGAGAAACTGGGTGAGGGAAAGCGGGCGGCCGTGGGCTGGACAAGGGGCTTCAGGGTTAAGCAGGCGGCCATCTCCTGGACAATGAGGAGGAGGGGAAGGCAGGCGACACTTGGCGGGACAAGGGGAGCAGGTGGAGGGTTTCGGGACTGGGCGGGACGTGGGGAAGCCAGGAAAGCCTGGCAGCCAGTGTGAGACGGGGGGCAGCAGGGACTGGCATGTTGCCAGGGGCTGGGCCAGGGACGCAGGGGATGGCAGGTGGCCCTGGGCTGGACAAGGGAGAGCAGGGGAAGTCAGATGGCCCTGGGCAGGACAAAATTGGGGAGGGAAAGTCAGTCTACTCTTAGTTGGACAAGGCGATCAGGGGTAGGATTTTGGGACTGAGCTGCACAAGGGGGAGCGGCGAAAAGCAGGCAGCCATGGGCTTCACCAGTGACAGCAGGGAAGGAAGGTGGACACTGGCTAGATCCAGGGGACATGGTAGACTGCAGGGGTCCAACGGATGGGCAAGTGGTCCAGGAGAAACCACGCAGGCATATGGTGGACAACGGGCACCTGCGGAAGTCAGGTGGCTCCAGGCTGGGCAAGGGCAGCAAGGCAACGGAGGCGGACACGGAGTGGACAAGGCGGTCCAGGGCAAGGCAGTCAGCCATAGGGTGAACAATAAGGGAGCAGGGGAGGGTAGGCTGGCCTTGCCAACCCAAGCGGTACCTGGGGAAATGCAGGCGGCCATGTGCTGCACAAGGGGGTGCGGGCAGGGGAGTGCAGGATGCCCTGGGTTGTACAAGGGGGAGCACAGGAAGGCATGCTGCTCTGGTTGGGGCACTGGTGTGCAGAGCAACGCAGGCAGAGATGGGCAGGACAAGTGTGAGCAGGAGAAGGCATTAGGCCATGGTCTAGAAAAAGGGGAGCAGGGGAACTCAGCTGGACCTGGACTGAACAGGGAGGAGTAAGGAATGTGTGGCGGCCACGGTGTGGACAAGGGTAACTGGAAAGGGCAGGCGACCCTGGGCTGGCACGGGGAGCAGGGAAGGTGGGCAGAAACATTCTGGACAAAGGCGAAGAGGGACGGCATGTTGCTGTGGGCTGGACAAGTGGGTGCAGGGTAAGGCCGGCATCTATGGTCCGACAAGGGGGTACAGGAGCAAGCAGGCAGCCCTCAGTTTGACAAGCGGAAGCAGTGGAAGGCAGGCAGCCCTGGGCTTGACAAAGTGATGCAGGGGAAGGCAGGTGGCCAAAGGCTGGAAAAGTGGCAGCAGTGGAACGCACGTGGCCACAAAGGAACACGTGGGAGCAAGGAAGGCTGGCATCCATGGCTTGACAATGGGGAACAGGGGAAGGCAGGCAGCTCTTGGATGGACATGTGGAAGCAGTGGAAGGCACGCAGCCCTGGGATGGACACGGGGGTGCAGAGGAAGTCAGGCAGCCGCTGGATGGACCAGAGACCAGAGGGGAAGGCACGTGGCCGTGGGCTAAACAAGGAGGTCCATGGGAAGGCAGCCAGCCCCTGGGTGAGCAAGTGGGAGCCGGGAAGGCAGGCAGCCACTAACTGAAAAGGGGTAGCTGGAGGAGGCATGTGGCCTCTGGCTGGACAACGGGAGTGCACATTGGAAGGAAGGCAGCCACACTGTGGCTACGGGTGAGCAGGGGAAGGCAGGCCATTGCAGCCTCACATGTGGAAGCACGTGTAGGCAGGTTGCCATGGGCAGATGAACGAGAATCAGGGGAAAGCAGGAGGCAGTGTAGGAGGTTGGACAAGGGGCGGTGCGGGGAAATCAGTCGGCGATGGGCTCGAAAGGGGTGCGTAGAAACCTGGTGGCCGCAGGTTGGGCAAAGGGGAGCAAGGGAAGACAGATGGCCCTGAGCTGCACAAGGGCCCCAGGAGAATCAGGTGGCCACAGGCTGGAAGACAGAGGTCAGGCGGGCTGGTGGACATGGGCTCGACCTGTGGGTGAATGGAAGACATGCATCAATGGCCTGACAAGGGGGTGCAGGTGAAAGGAGGCGGCACTCGCCTGGACAATGGCGAGCAGGGGCAGCAGGAGGCCACTGGTGGCCCAGGGGGAAGAGGAGAAGGTAGGCAGACATGCGCTTCACCGGGGGATCCCGAGGATGGAAGCTGGTCAAGGGGTGGGCCAGTGGAACAGGGGAAAGTGGGTGGCCTTGGGTCAGACAGCGAGTATCCCGCGAAGCAGGCAGCCACGTGCTGCAGCAGACGGTGCAGGAAAAGGGTGGTGGCCACAGGCTGGAAATGGGGTCCAGAGGAAGGCAGCCAGCCATGGGGTGGATGACAGGGAACAGAGGAAGGCAGGAAACCTCTGCCGGCACAACGGGTACCAAGGGAAGTCAGGCAGGCATGGGTTGGACATGCGGGAACACGGGGCGGAATGTGGTCCTGGGCTAGAGAAAAGAAAGCAATGGATAGCAGACAACCACAGGCTGGACAAGGGGCAGCAGAGGAAGGCAGGTGTTCGTGTGTTGACAGAGGGATAGCACGAGGAGGCAGGCAACCTCCGGCGGCAGAACAATGCGCAGGGGAAGGCAGGTGACAAGTGGGTGCAGGGGAGAGCAGGTGGCCACCGTCTGCCAAAGAAAGGGGTAACAAGAAGAGACAGGGGGCCTAGGGCCGGACAACAGTGTGCATGGGAAGGCTGGGGGCCACGCGTTGGACAATGGTGAGCAGGGGAATTGAGGCTGACCTGAGTTGGACATTTGGGAACAGGGGTAGGCTGGTGGCTAAGGGCTGGTCAAGGAAGAGTCAAGGTAGGGTGGCGGGCATGGGCTGAGACAAGAAGGGACAGGGAAAACCAGGCAGTCACGGGGTGGACAAGGGGAACTGGAAAGGGCAGGCGGCCCTGGGCTGAAAGCGGGTGTATGGGAAGTTGGGCGGACAAAGGGGAGCAGGAAAGGCACGTGGCCACGCGCTGGACAGTGCGGAGCTTAGGACGGCAGGCGGCCACAGTCTGGACAAGGGGAAGCAGGGAAAGGCAGGTGGCCCTGGGCTGGACAAGGGGAGAGAGGGGAATTCAAGTGACCACGGGGTGGACAAAGGGAAGCTGCAGTAGGCAGGTGCCGCTGGCTCGGGAACTGGAAGCAGGGGGAAAGCAGGTGGCCACGAAGGAAGGTGGGAGCAAGGGAAGGTCGGGATCCACGGCCTGACGAGGGGCAACAGGGGAAGGCAGGCAGCTCTTGGCTGGATAAGTAGAAGCAGGGAAAGGCAGGCAGCCACTGGGCAGACAAGGAGGAGAACGGGAAGGCAGGTGGCCACTAGCTGGAAAAGGGTTGCTTGAGGAGGTAGGCAACCTCTGGCTGGACAGTGATGCACAGTGGAAGGCCGGCCGGTAGCCACGGGGTGGATAAGAGTGAGCTGGGGAATTGAGGCTGACCTGAGTTGGACATGTGGGACCGTGGGTAGGCTGGTGGCCAAGGGCTGGTCCAGGGAGAGCCAAGGAATGGTGGTGGCCACGGGCTGGACAACGGGGAGCAGGGAACGCTGGGTGGCACTGGCTGGAGATGCTGGGCCAGGTGAGGACAGGTGGCCACAAACTGTACAAGTGGAAGCAGGGAAAGAGAGGCATCCATGGGCTGGACAAAGAGAGGAAGGGAAGGCAGGCGGTCACAGGGCGGAGAGTGGTAACAAGGGAATGCAGGTGGACCATGGCTTGACAACCTGTAACAGGAGAAGTAGGCAGCCACAGGCTGGACAGGGCATTCCAGGGAAAGCAGGCATCCATGGAACGGACAACGGGGAGCAGGGAAAGGCAGTCATCCATGGACTTGGACAACAGGCAGCACGCTACGGCAGGCTGCCACAAGCTTGACAAGGGGCAACCGGGGAAGACAGGTGGTCATGGTCTCTAGAAGTCGGAGCAGGGTAAGCAGGAAGCCCTGGGATGGTTATGGGGGAGAAAGGGAAGGCAGGTGGCCAAGGGCTGGACAAGGCGAAAGTAGGAATCCGAGTGGACACGGGCCGAACAAGGGCGAAGAGGGGAAGGCAGGTGGCCCTGCGCTAGGAAACGGTGAGCCGGTGAAAGCAAGCGATCACCGGCTGGACCAATGGCCGACGGGACAGGCAAGTGGCCACAGGGCAGGAAAAGTGCCAACAGGGGAAGGCAGTGGGCCACGGATAGGACAAAGTGCAGGAAGGGAAGACACTCAGCCACAGGATAGACAAGGGGGAGCTGGAGAAGGTAGGCGGACCTGGGATGGACAAGTGGGAGCAAGATGGCCCTGGGGTGGACGGGGGGAACAGTGGAAGGCAGGAAGCCACGGGGACAACAAGGGGGAGCAGGGCAAGGCAGGCTGACACAGTGTGGACAAAGGGAAACAAGGGTCGGCGGGCAGCCAAGGGTGTACTAGTGGGAGCAAGGGAAAGCAGGAGGCCAAGGGACTCACAAGTGGCAGCCAAAGGCTGGCATCCATGGCCTGACCAGAGGAAACAGGGGAAGGCAGGCAGCCCTTTGCTGGACCAGTGGAAGCCCTGGAATGCAGGCAGCTCTGTACTGGACAAGCAGGAGCAGGAGCAAGGCGGGTGGCCACCAAAGGACAAGTCGGAGCAAGGGAAGGCTGGCATCCAAGGCCTGACAAGTGGATGCAGGGAAAGGGAGGTGGCCACTAGCCGAAAAGGGTATCTCCAAGAGGCAGGTGGTCTCTGGCTGGAGAATGGAGCACAGTGGAAGTCAGGCAGCTGCGGGGTGGAAGAGGGTGAGCAGGGAATGGAGGCTGACCTGAGTTGGACATGTGGGAACAGGGGTGGCCAAGGGCTGGTCAAGTAAGAACAAAGGAAGGGTGGCGGCCATGGGCTGCACAAAGGGGAGCAGGCAAAGACCAGCAGCCTTTGAGCAGGACAAGTGTGAGTGGGAGAAGGCAGCAGGCAGCAGGCTGGACAAGGGGGTGCAAGGAAAGACATGCAGCCATATCTTGACACGGGGAAGCAGTGGACGGCATGCGACCCTGAGCGGGACAAGTGGTAGCAGTGGAAGGCAGGCGGCCCTGGGCCTGACAAAGTGTAACGGGGCACCACGGGCTGGACAATGGGGTTCATGGGAAAACGGGTGGCCATGGCCTGGACAACGGGGTGCAGGGGAAGGCTGGTGACCCTTGGCTCGACAAGGGGTGCAGGGAAGGACTTCAGTCCTGAGCTGGACAAAGGGGAGCAAGAAAAGGCAGGCAGCCACTGGCTACACAAGGGAAGAAGGGGATGGCGGGCAGCCACGCAAAGCACAAGTGTCAGCAGCGGTAGGCAGGTGGCCACAGGCTTGGCCCGGGGAGACAAGGAATGCAGGGGGCCAGTGGCTGCACAAGGGCGTCCAAGGGAAGGCGTGCAGCCATAAGGTGGACAAAGGGACCAGTCAGGTGGCCAGAGGCAGGGCAAGGAGAGCTGGGGAAGCCAGGCTGCCATGGCTTGGACACTTTTGAGCCGAGGAACGCAGGCGAAGATGGGCTGGGCAAGCTGGAGCAGGATAAGGCAGGCAGGCACGTGCTGGACAAAGTGGATCAGAGGAATGGAGGTGGACCTGTACTGGACAAGGGGAACAGGGCAAGTCAGGCAGGCACGGGGTAGACAAGGAAACCAGGAAAAGGCAGGTGGCCCTGGCCTCAATGGGGCACCGGTAAAAGAGGGTGGCCACAGGCTGGACAAACGGGACCAGGCAAACACAGGCAGCCCTGAACTGGACAAGTGGGCACGGGCGATGGCAGAAGGGAAGCAGCCTGGACAAGGGGGAGCAAGGAAAGACATACAGACATGGCCTGACAAGGGGAAGCAGAGGAAGGCAGGTGTCTCTGTGCTGGACATGTGATAGCAGGGGAATACAGGCAGCCATGAGCTTGAGAAACTGGGTGAGGGAAAGCGGGCGGCCGTGGGCTGGACAAGGGGCTTCAGGGTTAAGCAGGCGGCCATCTCCTGGACAATGAGGAGGAGGGTAAGCCAGGCGACACTTGGCTGGACAAGGGTAGCAGGAGGAGGGTTTCGGGACTGGGCGGGACCTGGGGAAGCCAGGAAAGCCAGGCATCCACTGAGAGACAAGGGAAGCAGGGAAAGGCATGTTGCCACGGGCTGGGCCAGGGACGCAGGGGATGGCAGGTGGCCCTGGGCTGGACAAGGGAGAGCAGGGGAAGTCAGATGGCCCTGGGCAGGACAAAATTGGGGGAGGAAAGTCATTCTACTCTTAGTTGGACAAGGCGAGCAGGGGTAGGATTTTGGGACTGAGCTGCACAAGGGGAGCGGCGAAAAGCAGGCAGCCATGGGCTTCACCAGTGACAGCAGGGAAGGAAGGTGGACACTGGCTAGATCCAGGGACATGGTAGACTGCAGGGGTCCAACGGATGGGCAAGTGGTCCAGGAGAAACCACGCAGGCATATGGTGGACAACGGGCACCTGCGGAAGTCAGGTGGCTCCAGGCTGGGCAAGGGCAGCAAGGCAACGGAGGCGGACACGGAGTGGACAAGGCGGTCCAGGGCAAGGCAGTCAGCCATAGGGTGAACAATAAGGGAGCAGGGGAGGGTAGGCTGGCCTTGCCAACCCAAGCGGTACCTGGGGACATGCAGGCGGCCAGGTGCTGCCCAAGGGGGTGCGGGCAGGGGAGTGCAGGATGCCCTGGGTTGTACAAGGGGAGCACAGGAAGGCATGCTGCTCTGGTTGGGGCACTGGTGTGCAGAGCAACGCAGGCAGAGATGGGCAGGACAAGTGTGAGCAGGAGAAGGCATTAGGCCATGGTCTAGAAAAAGGGGAGCAGGGGAACTCAGCTGGACCTGGACTGAACAGGGAGGAGTAAGGAATGTGTGGCGGCCACGGTGTGGACAAGGGTAACTGGAAAGGGCAGGCGACCCTGGGCTGGCACGGGGAGCAGGGGAAGGTGGGCAGAAACATTCTGGACAAAGGCGAAGAGGGACGGCATGTTGCTGTGGGCTGGACAAGTGGGTGCAGGGTAAGGCCGGCATCTATGGTCCGACAAGGGGGTACAGGAGCAAGCAGGCAGCCCTCCAGTTTGACAAGCGGAAGCAGTGGAAGGCAGGCAGCCCTGGGCTTGACAAAGTGATGCAGGGGAAGGCAGGTGGCCAAAGGCTGGAAAAGTGGCAGCAGTGGAACGCACGTGGCCACAAAGGAACACGTGGGAGCAAGGAAGGCTGGCATCCATGGCTTGACAATGGGGAACAGGGGAAGGCAGGCAGCTCTTGGATGGACATGTGGAAGCAGTGGAAGGCACGCAGCCCTGGGATGGACACGGGGGTGCAGAGGAAGTCAGGCAGCCGCTGGATGGACCAGAGACCAGAGGGAAGGCACGTGGCCGTGGGCTAAACAAGGAGGTCCATGGGAAGGCAGCCAGCCCCTGGGTGAGCAAGTGGGAGCAGTGAAGGCAGGCAGACAATAACTGAAATGGTGTAGCTGGAGGAGGCATGTGGCCTCTGGCTGGACAACGGGAGTGCACATTGGAAGGAAGGCAGCCACACTGTGGCTACGGGTGAGCAGGGGAAGGCAGGCCATTGCAGCCTCACATGTGGAAGCACGTGTAGGCAGGTTGCCATGGGCAGATGAACGAGAATCAGGGAAAGCAGGAGGCAGTGTAGGAGGTTGGACAAGGGGCGGTGCGGGGGAAATCAGTCGGCGATGGGCTCGAAAAGGGGGTGCGTAGAAACCTGGTGGCCGCAGGTTGGGCAAGGGAGCAAGGGAAGACAGATGGCCCTGAGCTGCACAAGGGCCCCAGGAGAATCAGGTGGCCACAGGCTGGAAGACAGAGGTCAGGCGGGCTGGTGGACATGGGCTCGACCTGTGGGTGAATGGAAGACATGCATCAATGGCCTGACAAGGGGTGCAGGTGAAAGGAGGCGGCACTCGCCTGGACAATGGCGAGCAGGGGCAGCAGGAGGCCACTGGTGGCCCAGGGGAAGAAGGAGAAGGTAGGCAGACATGCGCTTCACCGGGGGATCCCGAGGATGGAAGCTGGTCAAGGGGTGGGCCAGTGGAACAGGGGAAAGTGGGTGGCCTTGGGTCAGACAGCGAGTATCCCGCGAAACGAGCAGCCACGTGCTGCAGCAGACGGTGCAGGAAAAGGGTGGTGGCCACAGGCTGGAAATGGGGTCCAGAGGAAGGCAGCCAGCCATGGGGTGGATGACAGGGAACAGAGGAAGGCAGGAAACCTCTGCCGGCACAACGGGTACCAAGGGAAGTCAGGCAGGCATGGGTTGGACATGGGGAACACGGGGCGGAATGTGGTCCTGGGCTAGAGAAAAGAAAGCAATGGATAGCAGACAACCACAGGCTGGACAAGGGGCAGCAGAGGAAGGCAGGTGTTCGTGTGTTGACAGAGGGATAGCACGAGGAGGCAGGCAACCTCCGGCGGCAGAACGATGCGCAGGGGAAGGCAGGTGACAAGTGGGTGCAGGGGAGAGCAGGTGGCCACCGTCTGCCAAAGAAAGGGGTAACAAGAAGAGACAGGGCCTAGGGCCGGACAACAGTGTGCATGGGAAGGCTGGGGGCCACGCGTTGGACAATGGTGAGCAGGGGAATTGAGGCTGACCTGAGTTGGACATTTGGGAACAGGGGTAGGCTGGTGGCTAAGGGCTGGTCAAGGAAGAGTCAAGGTAGGGTGGCGGGCATGGGCTGAGACAAGAAGGGACAGGGAAAACCAGGCAGTCACGGGGTGGACAAGGGGAACTGGAAAGGGCAGGCGGCCCTGGGCTGAAAGGGGGTGTATGGGAAGTTGGGCGGACCAAGGGGAGCAGGAAAGGCACGTGGCCACGCGCTGGACAGTGCGGAGCTTAGGACGGCAGGCGGCCACAGTCTGGACAAGGGGAAGCAGGGAACGGCAGGTGGCCCGGGGCGGGACAAGGGGAGAGCGGGGAATTCACGTGACCACGGGGTGGACAAAGGAAGCTGCAGTAGGCAGGTGCCCTGGCTCGGGAACTGGAAGCAGGGTGAAAGCAGGTGGCCACGAAGGAAGGTGGGAGCAAGGGAAGGTCGGGATCCACGGCCTGACGAGGGGCAACAGGGGAAGGCAGGCAGCTCTTGGCTGGATAAGTAGAAGCAGGGAAAGGCAGGCAGCCACTGGGCAGACAAGGAGGAGAAGGGGAAGGCAGGTGGCCACTAGCTGGAAAAGGGTTGCTTGAGGAGGTAGGCAACCTCTGGCTGGACAGTGATGCACAGTGGAAGGCCGGCCGGTAGCCACGGGGTGGATAAGAGTGAGCTGGGGAATTGAGGCTGACCTGAGTTGGACATGTGGGACCGTGGGTAGGCTGGTGGCCAAGGGCTGGTCCAGGGAGAGCCAAGGAATGGTGGTGGCCACGGGCTGGACAACGGGGAGCAGGGAACGCTGGGTGGCACTGGCTGGAGATGCTGGGCCAGGTGAGGACAGGTGGCCACAAACTGTACAAGTGGAAGCAGGGAAAGAGAGGCATCCATGGGCTGGACAAAGAGAGGAAGGGAAGGCAGGCGGTCACAGGGCGGAGAGTGGTAACAAGGGAATGCAGGTGGACCATGGCTTGACACCCTGTAACAGGAGAAGTAGGCAGCCACAGGCTGGACAGGGCATTCCAGGGACAGCAGGCCGCCATTGAACGGACACCGGGGAGCAGGGAAAGGCAGTCATCCATGGACTTGGACAACAGGCAGCACGCTACGGCAGGCTGCCACAAGCTTGACAAGGGGCAACCGGGGAAGACAGGTGGTCATGGTCTCTAGAAGTCGGAGCAGGGTAAGCAGGAAGCCCTGGGATGGTTATGGGGGAGAAAGGGAAGGCAGGTGGCCAAGGGCTGGACAAGGAGAAAAGAGGAATCCGAGTGGACACGGGCCGAACAAGGGCGAAGAGGGAAGGCAGGTGGCCCTGCGCTGGGAAACGGTGAGCCGGTGAAAGCAGCGATCACCGGCTTGACCACTGGCCTAAGGGAAAGGCAAGTTGACAAAGGGCAGGAAAAGTGCCAACAGGGGAAGGCAGTGGGCCACGGAGAGGACAAAGTGCAGGAAGGGAAGACACTCAGCCACA
>CM066728.1:65851-129851 GCA_033961575.1 Aselliscus stoliczkanus
GATTGCTGTGGCTAGAACTTCCAGCACTATGTTGAATAAGAGGAGAAAGTGGACAGCCTTGTCTTGTTCCTGATCTTAAGGGGAATGGTTTTAGCTTTTCCCCATTGAGTATGATGTTAGCTGTAGGTTTATCATATATGGCTTTTATTATGTTGAGATATGGTCCCTGTATTCCCACTTTGCTAAGGGTTTTTAACATAAATGGCTGTTGGATTTTGTCAAATGCTTTTTCTGCATCTATTGAAATGGCCATGTGAACTTTATCCTTCATTTTTTTGATGTGGTGTATCATATTAATTGATTTACGGATATTGAACCAGCCTTGCGCACTAGGGATGAATCCCACTTGATCATGATGTATGATCTTCTTAATATATTGCTGAATTCTGTTTGCTAATATTTTATTGAGAATTTTTGCATCTATATTCATCAGGGAGATTGGCCTGTAGTTTTCCTTTTCTGTGCTGTCTTTATCTGGTTTTGGAATCAGGGTGATAGTGGCTTCATAAAAAGAGTTTGGGAGCCTTCCCTCCTTTCAGATTTTTTGGAATAGTTTGAGAAGAATAGGTGATAGTTCTTTTTTGAATGTTTGATAAAATTCACTTGTGAAGCCACCTGGTCCAGGGCTTCTGTTTCTTGGGAGCTTGTCAATTACTGATTCAATTGCTTTGGTAGTAATCAGGATATTTAGATTTTCTGTTTCTTCTTGCGTTAGCTTTGGAAGGTTGTATGCTTCTAGAAAATTATCCATTTCTTCCAGATTGTCAAATTTGTTGGCATATAGTTGCTCATAGTAATTTCTTAATTTTTTTTGTATTTCTGTGATGTCTGTAGTCATTTCCCCTCTTTCATTCCTGATTTTGCTAATTTGAGTCCTCTCTCTCTTTTTTTTTTTTTTGATGAGCCTGGCTAGAGGCTTCTCAATTTTGTTTATCTTCTCAAGAAACCAGCTCTTGGTTTCATTGATCTTTTGAATTGTTTTTCTGTTCTCTATATTGTTTATTTCCACTCTGGTCTTTATTATCTCCTTTCTTGTACTCCCCTTGGGCCTCTTTTGCTGTTCTTTTTCCAGTTCCTTTAGGTGTAAGGATAACCTGTTGATCTGAGATTTTTCTTCCTTCTTTAGATAGGCCTGCACTGCTATAAACTTCCCTCTTAGGACTGCTTTCGCAGCATTCCAGAGATTTTGGGTCGAGGTGTTTTCATTTTCGTTTGTCTCGAGGTATCTTTTGATTTCCTCCTTGATCTCATTTGTGACCCACTCACTATTTAGTAGCATGCTGTTTAGCCTCCATTTATTTGTCAGCTTCCCGGATCTCTTCATATAATTGATTTCTAGTTTCATAGCATTGTGGTCAGAGAATATAGTTGAAATGGTTTCAATCTTCTTAAATTTATTGAGACTTGTTTTGTGGCCTAACATATGGTCTATCTTAGAAAATGTTCCATGTGCACCTGAAAAGAAAGTATATTCTGTAGGTTTGGGCTGAAAAACTCTGAAAATGTCTGTTAAATCCAGCTGGTCTAATGTGTCATTTAAGGTCGCTGTTTCCGAAAACTTGATTTTTAGAACTTTTACGATTTGAGTTCTAGACAAAGGAATGTGGATTACTGCAAATATTTCCATAATCTTATGGCTTTTCTAATAACTACAGCCTTCTAGATTCTAAGTTTAATATTGGTTATAGGTAACACATGTGGAAACAACTGGTGATTAGTCCTCAGAATGATATGAGCGTATGTTATATAGATATAGATATAGATATAGATATCATAGATGGTCATTGTTGATATATAATTTATATATATATATATATATCAACCCATTTAAAATTGATCCTTTGCATAACATATGATCCAATATCAGAAGATTGGAAACAAAGACAAGGATATATTTCTGCTTAAAATGAAATTGGAGGACAGGGAAGCTGCAAAACACGTGAATCATCTGTCACTCAAAGGTTGGCAGACTCCAGTTTCTTTGGGACCCTGAAGTACCATGTTCTAAGATCCTGAGATGTTCCTTGTTTCAAATACAATGTGTGTGAAATCAGGATGCATCCTCCAGTTTTTGATGTACCATGATTTCATTGGCAGCATTATTTTTCACTTTCTTGAGAGTAATGAAAGTAGCATTAAAAGCATCTTAAATTCAATTCACTAGAGTAACAAGGTGGGACAGGGGATCCATGTGACGTAGGAAGGGAGCTCACATTCTAGCTGTAGGGGACTCATTGAGTTTAACCCTATCCCTACCCTTAACCAACCTTAAACCCTATCATTAACCTTAACCCTAAACCTAACCCTATCCCAAACACTAACAGTAATACCTAACCCAAACTGTAAACCTAACCCTAACTCTAGCTCTAACCCAAACCCTAACCATATGCATAACCCTAGCCCTAACCCTAACCCTAAACCTAACCCTAAACTCAGGCCTAGACCTAAACCTAGCCCTAGCCCTAGCCCTAAACCCAACCCTAACCAAAATCCTAACCCTAGCCCTAGCCCTAGACCTAACCCTAGCCCTAGCCCTAGACCTAACCCTAGTATTAATCCTATCCCTAGCTTAACCCTAATCC
The DNA here is from genome assembly GCA_033961575.1 of Aselliscus stoliczkanus. Lineage (NCBI taxonomy): Eukaryota > Metazoa > Chordata > Mammalia > Chiroptera > Hipposideridae > Aselliscus > Aselliscus stoliczkanus. Next base: position 68,434 of record CM066728.1, read on the forward strand.
TATCCCTCAACCTAACCCTAGCCCTAGCTCTAACAATAGCCCTAACCCTAGCCCTAGCCCTAATCCTATCCCTATCCCTAACCATAACCATAATCCTAACGCTAAACCTAATCATAAATCTAGCCATAGCCCTAACAGTAGCACTAGCAATAGCCCTAAACCTAGCCATAGAACACACCCTAAAACTAGGTCCTGTCCGAGCCCTAGGCCTAGCCCTACTCCTAACCCTAGACCTTGCCCTAACCCTAGTCATAGCCCTAACTCTAAACCTAACCCTAACCCTAAACCTAACACTAAACCTAGCCTATCCCTAACCCTAACCGTAACCCTACCCCTAAACCTAGACTTTGCCCTAGCATTAGCCCTAGCCCTAGCCCTAACCGGAACCCTAGCCCTAGCCCTGAACCTACCCTAGCCCTAGCCTTAAGCCTAGTCCTAGTCCTAGCCCTAGCCCTAACCCTAACCCTAATCCTAACCCTAGCCCTAACCCTAACCCTACCCTAAACCTAGACCTAACCCTAACCCTAACCCTAACCCTAACACCAACCCTAGAAGTAGCGCTAAACCTAGCCCTAGCCCTAGCCCTAATCCTAAGTGTAACCCTTACCCTAACCCTAACCTTAACCCTAGCCTTGGCCTTAACCTTAGGCAGAACCCTAGACCTAACCCTAACCCTAGACCTAACCCTAATCCTAGCCCTAGTGCTAGCCCTAATCCTAGACATAGCCCTAAGCATAGCCCTAGCCCTAACCCTAACCCTAACCCTAACACTAACCCTTACCCTAAACCTAGCGCTAGCCCGAATCTAAGCCCTAGCCCTAAACATAATCCTAGCCCTAGCCCTAGCCCTAGACTTAACCCTAACTCTAGCCCTAGCCTTAAATGTAAACCTAACCCTAACACAAACCCTAGCCCTAAACCTAACACTAACCCTAACCCTAAACCTAACCCTAGCCCTAAGCCTAGCCCTAGACCTAGCCCTAACCCTAACACTGGACATAGTCCTAGCCCTACCCCTAGCCCTAACACTTGCCCTAGCCCTACCCCTAGCCCTCGCCCTACCCCTAGCCCTCGCCCTGAACCTAGCCCTAACCCTAACCCTAGCGATAGCCTTAACCATAGCCCTAGCCCTAAACATAGCCCTAGCTCTAACCCTAGCCCTAAACCTAGCCCTAGGCGTAAGCCTAGCCTTCGCCCTAGCCCTAGCCCTAACCTTAAACCTAGCCCTATTACTAGCCCTAGATCTCCCCGAGCCCTAACCCTAGCCCTAGGCCTAAACCAAGCCCTATATTTAACCCTAACTCTAGCCCTAGCCTTAAATGGAAACCTAACCCTAACCCTAAACCTAAACCTAACCCTGAACCTAGCACTAGCCCTAACCCTAGCCCTAGTACTAGCACTAACCCTAACTCTAGTCCTATACCTAAGCCTAACCAGAAACCAAACCCTAGACCTAGCCCTAACGCTAGCCATAGCCTTAGCCCTAACCCTAACCATAGACCTAGCCCTAGCATGAGCCCTAGCCCTAACCCTAACCCTAGCACTAGGCCTAACCCTAACCCTAGACATAGCCCTAGCCCTGAACCTAACCCTAACCCTAACCCTAACCCTAGCTCTAGCCCTAGTCACAACCCTAACCCTAACACTCACCCTAACCCTAACACTAACACTAAACCTAACCTTAGCCCTATCGCTAAAAATAGCCCTAGCTCTAGCCCTGAATATTACCCTAGACCTAGTCCTAGCCCTAGACCTAACCATAGCCCTAGTGCCAACCGTAGCACTAGCCCTAACCCTAGCCCTAGCCCTAGCCCTAACACGAATCTTAAGCCTAACCCTAATGCTAACCCTAACCCTAGTCCAAGCCCTAACCCTAACCCTAAACCTAACCCTAGCCATTACCCTAACACTGACACTAGCCCTAGTCCTAAACCTAGCCATAGCCCTAACCCTAACCCTAACCCTAGCCCTAACGCAAACCCTAACCCTAACCCTAACCCTAACCAAAACCCTAGCCTTGGCCCTAAACCTAGTCATAACACTAGCACTAACCCTAACAATAACCCGAAACCTACCCAAGCCCTAAGCCCTAGCACTAGCTCTAACCCTAGCCCTAGCCCTAGTCCTAGACCGAACACTAACTCTAAGCCTAAACCTAACCCTAACCCTAACCCAAGCCCTAGCCCTAGCCCTAGGCCTAGCCCTGACCCGAAACCTAGACCTTGTCCTAGCCCTAACCCTAACCCTAACCCTAACCCTAGCCCTAGCCCTAACACTAGACCTAGCACAAGCCCTGACCCTAGCCTTAACACTAGCCCTAACCCTAACCCTCAGCCTAACGCTAGCCCCCACCCTAACCCTAGACCTAGCCCTAGCCCTAACTGTAACCCTAGCCATAGCCTTAAACCTAGTCCCACCCCTAACCTTAGCTGTAGCTCTAACCCTAGCTCTAAAGCTAGCCCAAGCCCTAAGCCTAGACCTCTCCCTAGCCCTAGCCATAACACTAACCAGAGCCCTATTCCTAGCCCTGGCCTTACCCCGAGCCCTAACCCTAGCCCTAGCCCTAGCCCTACCCTAGCCCCAGAACCGGTGCTAACCTAAACACTAGGACTAGCTCTAAACCTAACCCTAAACCAAACCCTAACGCTAAACCTGGTCCTAGCCATAACGCTAGCCACAGCCCTAGCCCTAACCATAACCCTAGACCTAGCCCTAGCACGAGCCCTAGCCTTAACCCGAACCCTAGCCCTAGGCCTAATCCTAACCCTAGCCATAGCCCTAGCCCTGACCCTAACCCTAACCCTAACCTTAGCCCTAGCCCTAGCTCTGACACTAGCCCTAGCCCTAGCCCTAAACCTATCCCTATCCCTCACCCTATCCCTATCCCTAACCTTAGCCTTAGCCCTAGCCCTAGTACTAATCCTAGCCCTAACTTAACCTTAACCCTATCCCTCAACCTACCCCTAGCCCTAGCCGTAAACCTAGACCTAGACCTAGTCCTAGCCCTAACCCTAACCCTAGCCCTGGCCCTAACCCTAACCCTAACCCTAGCCCTAGCCCTAACCCTAACCCTAACCCTAGACCTAGACCTAACCCTAACCCTAGCCCTAGCCCTAACCCTAAACCTAGAACTAGCCCTAACCCTAAACCTAGAACTAGCCCTAACCCTACACATAAACCTAGACCTAACCCTAACCCTAGCCCTAACCCTAGCCCTAGCCCTAGCCCTAACCATAACCATGATCCTAACCCTAACCCTCATCATAAATCTAGACCTGGCCCTAACACTAGCACTAGCACTAGCCCTAACTCTAGCTCTAGTCATAGACCTTACCCTAAACCTAGGCCTTGTCCTAGATCTAGCCCTAGCCCTAGTCCTAACCCTAGACCTAGCCTTAACACTAAACCTATCCCTAAACCTAGCCTAGCTCTAACCCTAACCCTACCCCTAAACCTAGCCCTCACCCTAGCACTAGCCCTAGAACCAGACCTAACCTAAACCCTAACCCTCGCCCTGAACCTAACCCTAGCCCTAGCCTTAAGCGTAGCCCTAGTCCTAGCCCTAGCCCTAACCCTAACCCTAACCCTAGCCCTAACCCTAACCCTACCCTAACCCTAGCCCTCACCATGACCCCAACCCTAACCCTAACAAAAACACTAGCCATAGCCCTAACCCTAGCACTAACCCTAGCCCTAGCCCTAACCCTAAGCATAACCCTGACACTAACCCTAACCCTAACACTAGCTTTGTCCTCAACCTTAGACAGAGCCCTAGTCCAAACCCTAGACCTAAACCTAACCCTAATTCAAGCCCTAGTGCTAGCCCTAGCCCTAATCCTAGCCATAGCCCTAACCCGAGCCCTAGCCTAGCCCTAGCCCTAACCCTAAACCTAGCACTAGCCCTAAGCTTAGCCCTAGCCCTTACCCTAAACATAACCCTAGCCCTAGTCCTAGACTTAACCCTAACTCTAGCCCTAAATCTAAACCTAACCCTAACACTAACCCTAACCCTAGCCCTAAACCTAACAATAACATTAACCCTAAACCTAAACCTAGCCTTAAGCCTAGCCCTAGCCCTAGCCCTAACTCTATCCATAGTCTTAGCCCTAGCCCTAACCCTAACACTAACATTTGCCCTAGCCCTAACTCTAGCCCTAGCCCTGACCCTAGACTTAGCCCTATCCCTAACCCTAACTCTAGCCATAGCCTTAACCACAGCCCTAGCCCTAAACTTAGCCCTAGCTCTAACCCTAACCCTAACCCTAGCCCTAGCCCTACCCTGAGCCCTAACCCCAGCCCAAGCCCTAACCCAAGCCCTAGCCCTAACCCTAACCCTAAACCTAACGCTGAACTTAACCCTAGCCCTAGAACTAGCGCTAACCCTATCCCTAGCCCTAGCCCTAAGCCTAACCAGAAACCAAACACTAACCCTAACCCTAGCCCTAGCCCTAACGCTAGCCATAGCCCTGGCCCTAAAGCTAACCGTAGACCTAGGTCTAGCATGAGCCCTATACCTAACCCTAACCCTAGCACTACGCCTAACCCTAACCCTAGGCATAGCCCTAGCCCTGAACCTAACCCTAACCCTAGCATTAACCTAGCCCTAGCCTTAGCCCTAGCCCTAGCCCTAACCCTAAACCTAACCCTAGCCCTCACCCTAGTCCTAGACCTAATCCTAAGCCTAACCCTAATCCTAATCCTAACTAAACGTAACCCTAACCCTCACCCTTACCCTAACCCTATCCCTGTTCAGCGACAGTGTCCACTTATACTGGCACGTGGTCACGCAAATGAGTCAAGAATGAGCTAAATACAGATGAGCTAAATACAGATATAACGTGTCTTATCAAGTCTCGCCTAACGGGTGTAACAAAAGCTGAGCGGAAACCATATTGATTTCCGACTATAATCTTTCCTAGCTGGGATGACTGGTGCCTTGATTTGTCCATTTCCACAAATCCCGCATCTTTGGGCAAAGTGCATTTTGAAATGCATAAAGTCTCAGATTTTAGGAAAAGAACATGGAATATATGCCAAATATTAGATAACACTACCCGCTAAGTCGAGAATAGCATCCTATATTTCAAAATATAAATAATTCTGTTTTAAGTTTTGAAATGTCTCAAGTCAGTTCAAGTATGATTTTTCTGCTAACTAAGTAAGGAGGGGAAAACAACTTGATTTTTAGATCTTTTAGGATTTGAGTTCTAGACAAAGAATTGTGGAATAGTGCAAATATTTCCATAATCTTATGGCTTTTCTAATAACTACAGCCTTCTAGTTTCTAAGTTTAATATTGGTTATAGGTAATACATGTGGCAACAACTGGTGATTATTCCTCAGAATGATATGTGCTCATACGAAAAAGATATAGATATAGATATGGATATCATAGATTGTCATTGTATATTTTGATATATAATGATATATATATATATATATATATATATATATATATATATATCTTGTATATTTTGATATATAATGAGATATATATATATATATATATATAAAACCCATTTAAAATTGATGCTTTGTATAACATATGATCCAATATCAGAAGATTGGAACTAAAGACAAAGATATATTTCTGCTTAAAATGAAATAGGAGGACAGGGATGCTGCAAAACACATGACTCATCAGTCACTCGACGGTTGGCGGACTCCAACTTCTTTGGGTCCCTGTAGTACCACGTTCTAAGATCCTGAGATCCTCCTTGTTTCAAATACAATGTACATGAAATCAGGATCCATCCTCCAGTTTTTGATGTGCCATGATTTGATAGGCAGCATTATTTTCACTTTCTTAACAGTAATAAAAGTAGCATTACAAACATCTTAAATTTAATTCACTACAGTAACAAGGTGAGACAGGGGATCCATGTGACCTAGGAAGGGAGCTCACGCTCTAGCTGTAGGGGACTCATTGGATTGAACCGTATCCCTAACCTTAATCAACCTTAAACCCTAACTTTAATCTTAACCCTAACCCTAACCCTAACAAACTCTAACCCTGATCCCTAACCCTAAGCCTAAACCTAAACCTAGCCCTAACCGTAACCCTAACCCTAACCCTAAACCTAGTCCTAACCCTAACCCTAACTCTATCACTAGAACTAGCCCTAACCCTAACTCAAGTACTAGCACTAGCTCTAGCCCGAACCCTAGCCCTAGCACTAACCCTAGCTCTAGCCCAATCCTAGCCCTAACCCTAACACTAAACCTAACCCTAAACCTAACACTAACAATAACCCTAAACCTAACCCGAGCCCTAGCCCTAACCCTAGCTCTATACGTTACCCTAGACCTAGTCCTATAAATAGCCCTAGCCCTAGCCCAAAACCCTAGCACTAGCCATAACCCTAGACCTAGCCCGAGCCCTAGTCCTAACCCTAAACTTAACCCTAATCGTAAACCTAGCCCTAACCCTAACGCTCGCCCTAGCCCTAGTTCTGAAGTTAACCATAGCCCTAGCCCTAGCCCTAGCCCTAAACCTAATCCTAGTCCTAGCCCCAACCCTAGCCCTAACCCTAGCCGTAACACTAACCCTAACCCAAGCCCTAGCCGGAAACCTAATTCTAGCCCTAACCCTAAACCTAACCCTAACCCTAGCCCTAGCCCTAACCCTATCCCTAGCTCTAGCTCTAACCCTAGCCCTAAACCTAGCCCTAGCCCTAACCCTAGCCTAGCCCTAGCTCTAAACCTAGCCCTAAACCTAGCCCTAGCCCAAACCCTATTCCTAGCCCTAGCCCTACCCCGTGCCTTAACCCTAGGCCCAGCCCTAAACGTAGCCGTAGCCCTAACCCTAACCCTAACACTAAACCTAACTCTGAACCTAGCCCTAGCCCTAACCCTAGCCCAAGAACTAGCCCTAACCCTAACGTTATTCCTAGCCCTAACCATAACACTAAACGTAATCCTAACCCTAACCCTAACCCTAGACCTAGCCCTAACGCTAACGATAGCCTTGGCCCTAATCCTAACACTAGACCTAGCCCTAGACCGAGCCCTCGTGCTAATCCTAACCCTAGCCCTAGGCATAACCCTAACCCTAGCTTTAGCACTAGCGTTGACCCTAAATCTAACCCTAACCCTAAACCTAGCCCAGGCCCTAAACCTAGCCCTCGCCACAGCCCTAAGCCTAGCCCTAGCACTAACCCTAACCCTAAAGCTAACACTAACCCTAACCCTAACACTAACCCTAACCAAACCCTAGCCCTAGCCCTAAACCTTGTCGTAGCCACAGCCCTAAACCTAGCCTTAGCCATAGCCCTCGACCTAACCCTAGCCCTAGTTCTAGGCCTAGACCTAGCCCTAGCCCTGGCCCTAAACTTAGTCCTAGCCCTAACCCTAGCACTAACCCTAACACTAAACCTAACCCTAGCCCTAACGCTAACCCTAAACCTAATCCTAAACATAACCCTAGCCCTAGCCCTAAACATAATGCTAGCCCTAGTCCTAGCTCTAGCACGAACCCTAGCCCTTGCCCTAACGCTAGCCCTAGCCCTAGTCCTAGCCCTAACTCTAACACTAAACCTAACCCTAACACTAACCCTAAACCTAACTCTAGCAATAGCCCTAACCCTAGCCCTAGCCTTCGCCCTAAACCTAACCCTAGACTTTGTCCTGGCCCTAGCGCTAGCCCTAACCCTAACCCTAACTCTGGCACTAGCCCTAACCCTAGCCCTAGCCCAAGCGATAGACCCAACCCTAAACTTAAACCTAACACTAAACTTAACCCTAACCCTAGCCCTAGACCTACCCCTAGCCCTAGCGCTAGCCATGACATTAACCCTAGCCATAGCCCTAACCCTAGTCCTAACCCTAATCCTAGCCCTGGCCCTATACCTAACCCTAACCCTAGCCCTAACCCTAAACCTAGCCCTAGCCCAAACCCTAACCCTAGCCCTAGACCGAACACTAGCCCTAGCCCGAACCATAGCCCTAGCCCTAATCCTAGCCCTAGGCTTACCCAAACCCTAACCTTAACCTTAACCCTAGCCCTAGCCCTAAATGTAGCTCTAGCCCTATCACTAACGCTAGCCGTAATTCTAACCCTAGCCCTAGCCCTAGCCCTAGCCATAATGCTAGCCCTAGCCTTAGACCTTGCCTTAGCCCTTACCCTAACCCTAGACCTAGTCGTAGCCCTAACCCCAGCATTAACCCTAATGCTAGCGCTAGTCCTAGCCCTAGCCCGAACCCTAGCCCTAGCTCTAACCCTAGCCCTTGTCCCAGTCGTAGCCCTAACCCTAACACTAAACCTAACAATAACCCCAACACTAACACTAACCCTAAACCTAACCCTAGCCCTAAACCTAGCCTTAGCCCTAGCCCTAATCCTAACCCTAGACCTAGTCCTTGTCCTAGACCTAGCCCAAGCCCTAACCCATAGCACTAGCCCTAACCATAGCCCTAGCCCTAGCCCTAGACATAACACTAACCCTAAGCCTAAGCCTAAGCCTAAGCCTAACCCTATCCCAAGCCCTAGCCCTGACACTAACACTAGACCTAGTCCGAGCCCTAACCCTAAACCTAACCCTAAACCTAGCTCTAGTCCTGACCCTAGACCTAGCCCTACCACTGACCCTAACCCTAGACCTATCACTAGCCCTACCCCTAGCCGTAACCCTAGCCCTAGCCCTAAATCTAACCCTAATACTAACCCTAACCCCAAACCTAGCCCTAGCCCTAACTAGACCTAGTCCTAGCACTAACCATAGCCCTAGCCATAGCCTTAACCATAGCCCTAGCCCTAACCTTAGCCCTAGCTCTAACCCTAGCCCAATCCCTAAGCCTAGACCTCACCCTAGCCCTAGACATAACACTAACCCTAGCCCTATTCCTAGCCCTAGCCTTAACCCAAGCCTTAACCCTAGCCCTAGCCCTAACCCTACCCTAGCCCTAACCCTAGCACTAAACCTAACACTGAACCTAGACCTAGCCCTAACTCTAGCCCCAGAACTAGCGCTTAACCTAACCCTAGCCCTAGCCCTAACCCTAACCCTAAACCAAACCCTAACCCTAACCCTGGTCCTAGCCCTAATGCTAGCCATAGCCCAAACCCTAAACCTAACCCTAGACCTAGCCCTAGCATGAGCCCTCACCCTAACCCAAACCCTAGCACTAGGCCTAACCCTAAACCTAGACATTGCCTTAGCTCTGACCCTAACCCTAACCCTAACCCTATCCCTATCCCTAGCCCTAAACCTAGCCCTAGCTCTAGCACTAACACTAGCCCTAGCCCTAGCCCTAACCCTAAACCTATCCCTAGCCCTCATCCTAGCCCTAGCCCTAAGCCTAGCCCTAGCCCTAACCCTAAATCTATCACTAGCCCTAACCCTGACCCTAACACTAACCCTAACCCTAACTAACCCTAATCCTAACTCTAACGCTAACCCTATCCCTGTTCAGCGACAGTGTCCAATTATACTGGCACGTGGTCATGCAAAGGACTCAAGAATGAGCTAAATACAGAAATAGTGTGTGTTATCAAGTCTCGCCTAATGGGTGTAACAAAATCTGAGCGGAAACCATATTGACTTTCGACTATAATCTTTCCTCACTGGGATGGCTGGCATCTTGATTTGTCCATTTCCATAAATTCCGCATCTTTGCGCCAAGTGCATTTTGAAATACATAACTTCTCAGATTTTAGGAAGACAACATGGAACATGTGCCACATGTTAGATAACACTCCCCGTAAGGTCGAGAATAGCATCCTAAACTTAAAAGTACAAATAAGTCTCTTTTGTTTTAAGTTTTAAAACGTCTCAAATCAGTTCAGGTATGATTTTTCTGCTAAATTAAGGAAGGAGGGGGAAAAGCTTGATTTTTAGAACTTTTACGATTTGAGTTCTAGACAAAGGATTGTGGATTACTGCAAATATTTCCATAATCTTATGGCTTTTCTAATAACTACAGCCTTCTAGTTTTTAAGTTTAATATTGGTTAAAGGTAATACATGTGGAAAAAACTGGCGATTATTTCTCAGAATGATATGAGCTTATGCGATATATATATATATATAGATAGATATAGATAGATAGATATAGATATATAGATATAGATATAGATACCATAGATTGTCATTGTGTATGTTGATATATAATGATATATATATATCACCTCATTTAAAATTGATGCTTTGCATAACATATGATCCAATATCAGAAGATTGGAACTAAAGACAAGGATATATTTCTGCTTAAAATAAAATTGGAGGACAGGAATGCTGAAAAACACGTGAATCATCAGTCACACCAAGATTGGCGGACTCCAGTTTCTTTGGTTCCCTGAGGTACCATGTTCTAAGATCCTGAGATGCTCCTTGTTTCAAATACAATGTGTATGAAATCAGGATGCATCCTCCAGTTTTTGATGTGCCATGATTTGATTGGCAGCATTATTTTTCACTTTCTTGACAGTAATAAAACTAGCATTAAAAGCATCTTAAATTCATCTCACTACAGTAACAAGGTGGGACAAGGGATCCATGTGATCTAGGAAGGGAGCTCACACTTTAGCTGTAGGGGACTCATTGAGTTTAACCCTATACCTAACCTAAACCAACCTTAAACCCTATCTTTAAACTTAACCCTAACCCTAACCCTATCCCAAACCCTAACACTAATCCCTAAACCTAACCCTAAACCCTAACCCTAAACCTAACACTAACCATAACCCTAACCATAACCCTAGCCCTAAACCTAAAACTAACCCTAACCCTAACTATAACCTTAGTCCTAAACCTAACCCTAACGCTAACCCTAACGCTAGCCCTAGCCCTACCATGAATTCTAACCTTAAAGCTAACACTAAACATAACCCTAAAAGTAACGCTAATGATAAACCTAGCACTAGCGCTAAACCTTGCCGTAGCCCTAGCCCTAAGCCTAGCCTTAGCCGTAGCCCTCACCCGAACCCTAGACCTAGTCATAGCTTTAGCCCTAGTCCTAGCCCTAACCCTATTACTAGCCCTAAACCTAGCACTAACCATAACCCTAACCCTAGACCTAACCCTAATCCTAAACCTAAACCTAGCCCTAGACCTAAACCTAGCCATAGCCCTAACCCTGACATTAACCCTAGCCATAGCCGTAGCCCTAACATTAATCATAGCCCTGGCCCTAACCCTAGTGCTAAACCTAGCCCTAACCATAACCCTAGACTTAACCCTATCCTTAAACCTAAACCTATTTCATCCTGCCAGTTGGACTGGAATGGAATATTATGGGATGGAATGGAATGGAATGGAATCTTCTCCTTCACCCTGCCAGATGGAATGGAATGGAATGAAATGGCATGGAAACTTCTGCTTCATCCTGCCAGTTGGAATGCAATGGAATGGAATAGAATGGAATGGAATGGAACTCTCTGGTTCACCTTGCCAGTTGGAATGGAATAGAATGGAATGGAATGGAATGGAATGGAATGGAATGGAATGGAATGGAATGGAATGGAATGGAATGGAATGGAAAGGAAAGGAAAGGAAAGGAATGGAACCTGCTTTATCCTGCCAGTTGGAATGGAATGGAATGGAATGAAATGGAATGTAAAGGAACGGAGCGAAACGGAATGGAATGGAATGGAATGGAACCTTCTGCTTCATCCTGCCAGTTGGAATGTAATATAATGGAATGGAATGGAATGGAATGGATTGGAACCTTCCGCTTCATCCTGCCAGTTGGAATGGAATTGAATGGAATGGAACGGAACCTTCTGCTTCTCCCTGCCAGTTGGAATGGAATGGAATGGAACCTTCTGCTTCACCCTGCCACTTGTAATGGAATTGAATGGAATGGAATGGAACATTCTGCTTCGTCCTGCCGGTTGGAATGGAATGGAATGGAATGAAACCGTCTGCTTCATCCTGCTAGTTGGAATGGAATGGAATGGAACGTTTCGCTTCATCCTGCCAGATGGAATGGAATGGAATGCAGTTGTATGATATGTAAACCTCTGCTTCATCCTGCCAGTTGGAATGGAAAGGAATGGAATGGAATGCAATGGAATGGAATGGAATGGAATGGATGGAATGGAAGCTTCTGCTTCATCCTGCAAGTTGGCATGGAACAGAATTGAATGAAACCTTCTGCTTCATCCTGCCACTTCGAATGGAATGGAATGGAAAGGAATGGAATGGAATGGAATGGAATGGAACCTTCTGCTTTATTCTAACAGTTGGAATGGAATGGAACGGAAAGGAATGGAATGAACCTTCTGCTTCACATTGATATTTGGAATGGAATAGAATGGAATGGAACACTATGCTTCATTCTGTCAGTTGGAATGGATTGGAATGGAATGGAACACAATGGAAGGAAATGGAAAGGAATGGAATGGAATGGAATGGAAACTTCTGCTTCATCTTGCCAGTTGGAATGGAATGGAATGAAATGGAATGGAATGGAAACTTCTGCTTCATCCTGCCAGTTGGAATAGAATGGAATGGAATGGAATGGAATTAATCTTCTGCTTCATCCTGCCGTTTGGAATGGAATGAAATGGAATGGAACATTCTGCTTCATTTTGCCAGTTGTAATGGAATAGAATGCAATGGAGTGGAATGGAATGGAATGGAATGAAATGGAATGGAATGGAACATTCTGCTTCATTCTACCAGTTGGAATGGAATAGAATGCAATGGAATGGAATGGAAAAGAACTGGGATAGGAAAAACAGTTTGGGGAATATAATTAATAATGTTGTAAATATTCTGTGGAATCTCAGATGATCATAGGTATTGTTAGGGAGACCATTTCATGGATGGAGTAGAGATTTGATCACTGCACTGTATTACTAAAGCGGAGGTGGTATACCTACTGTAATTTAATATATATAGGTAGTCACGGGATGTGGATTATACTGTGGAAGAGAGTCAGAGGAAGAGTAATAGATATATACGATATGGAGGGGAGTGGGGTGGTGTATTGGGGTGGGGGGATGTCACTTTGAGGGGTAAAATGTATAACTATTGCACGGTGTTGTACACCTGAAACTAATTAAAAATAAAATAAAATTAAAAAAAAAAGAATGGAATGGAAAGGAATGGAATGGAATGGAAGCTTCTGCTTCGTCCAACCAGTTGGAATAAAATGGAATGGAATGAAATGGAATGGAATGGATTGGAACCTTCTTCATCCTTCCAGTTGGAGTGGAATAGAAGGGAATGGAACCTTCTGCTTCATCCTACCCGTTGGAATGGAATGGAATGGAATGGAACCTTCTGCTCCATCCAACCTGTTGGAATGGAATGGAATCAAATGGAATGGAATGCAATGGAATGGAATAGATTGAAAACTTCTGCTTCATCCTGACAGTTGGCATAGAATGGAACGGAATGGACGAGAATGAAACTTCTGCTTCAACCTGCCAGTTGGAATGGAATGGAATGGAATGGAATGGAATGGAATGGAATGGAATGGAATGGAATGGAATGGAATGGAATGGAATGGAATGGAATGGAATGGAATGGAATGGAATGGAATGGAATGGATTGGAACAAAATGCTTCATCCTGCCAGTTGGAATGGAATGGAATGGAATGGACTGGAATGGAATGGAATGGAACCACCTGCTTCATTTCGCCAGATGGAATGGCATGGAATGGAATGGAATGGAATGGAGTGGAATGGAATGGAATGGAATGGAACCTTCTGCTTCATCCTGCCCGCTGGAATGGAATGGAACGGAATGGAACATTCTGCTTCACCCTGCCAGTTGGAATGGAATGGAATGGAATGGATGGAATGGAAGCTTCTGCTTCATCCTGCCAGATAGCATGGAATGGAATTGAATTGAACATTCTGCTTCACCCTGCCAGTTTGAATGGAATGGAATGGAATGGGACCTTCTGCTTCACCCTGCCAGTTAGAATGGAATGGAATGGCACGGTATGGAATGGAATGCATAGAACCTGCTGCTTCATTCGGCCAGCTGGAATGGAATGGAATGGAATGGAGTGGAATGGAATGGAATGGAATGGAATGGAATGGAATGGAATGGAATGGAATGGAATGGAAGCTTCTGCTTCGTCCAACCAGTTGGAATAAAATGGAATGGAATGAAATGGAATGGAATGGATTGGAACCTTCTTCATCCTTCCAGTTGGAGTGGAATAGAAGGGAATGGAACCTTCTGCTTCATCCTGCCCGTTGGAATGGAATGGAATGGAATGGAACCTTCTGCTCCATCCAACCTGTTGGAATGGAATGGAATCAAATGGAATGGAATGCAATGGAATGGAATAGATTGAAAACTTCTGCTTCATCCTGACAGTTGGCATAGAATGGAATGGAATGGACGAGAATGAAACTTCTGCTTCAAACTGCCAGTTGGAATGGAATGGAATGGAATGGAATGGAATGGAATGGAATGGAATGGAATGGAATGGAATGGAATGGAATGGAATGGATTGGAATGGAATGCAATGGAATGGAATGCATTGAAACAAAATGCTTCATCCTGCCCGTTGGAATGGAATGGAATGGAATGGAGTGGAATGGAATGGAATGGGATGGAACCACCTGCTTCATTCTGCCAGATGGAATGGAATGGAGTGGAATGGAGTGGAATGGAATGGAATGGAATGGAATGGAATGGAACCTTCTGCTTCATCCTGCCCGCTGGAATGGAATGGAACGGAATGGAACATTCTGCTTCACCCTGCCAGTTGGAATGGAATGGAATGGAATGGATGGAATGGAAGCTTCTGCTTCATCCTGCCAGATAGCATGGAATGGAATTGAATTGAACATTCTGCTTCACCCTGCCAGTTTGAATGGAATGGAATGGAATGGGACCTTCTGCTTCACCCTGCCAGTTAGAATGGAATGGAATGGCACGGTATGGAATGGAATGCATAGAACCTGCTGCTTCATTCGGCCAGCTGGAATGGAATGGAATGGAATGGAGTGGAATGGAATGGAATGGAATGGAATGGAATGGAATGGAATGGAATGGAATGGAAGCTTCTGCTTCGTCCAACCAGTTGGAATAAAATGGAATGGAATGAAATGGAATGGAATGGATTGGAACCTTCTTCATCCTTCCAGTTGGAGTGGAATAGAAGGGAATGGAACCTTCTGCTTCATCCTACCCGTTGGAATGGAATGGAATGGAATGGAACCTTCTGCTCCATCCAACCTGTTGGAATGGAATGGAATCAAATGGAATGGAATGCAATGGAATGGAATAGATTGAAAACTTCTGCTTCATCCTGACAGTTGGCATAGAATGGAACGGAATGGACGAGAATGAAACTTCTGCTTCAACCTGCCAGTTGGAATGGAATGGAATGGAATGGAATGGAATGGAATGGAATGGAATGGAATGGAATGGAATGGAATGGAATAGAATGGAATGGAATGGAATGGAATGGAATGGATTGGAACAAAATGCTTCATCCTGCCAGTTGGAATGGAATGGAATGGAATGGACTGGAATGGAATGGAATGGAACCACCTGCTTCATTTCGCCAGATGGAATGGCATGGAATGGAATGGAGTGGAATGGAATGGAATGGAATGGAATGGAATGGAATAGAATGGAATGGAATGGATTGGAACAAAATGCTTCATCCTGCCAGTTGGAATGGAATGGAATGGAATGGACTGGAATGGAATGGAATGGAACCACCTGCTTCATTTCGCCAGATGGAATGGCATGGAATGGAATGGAGTGGAATGGAATGGAATGGAATGGAACCTTCTGCTTCATCCTGCCCGCTGGAATGGAATGGAACGGAATGGAACATTCTGCTTCACCCTGCCAGTTGGAATGGAATGGAATGGAATGGATGGAATGGAAGCTTCTGCTTCATCCTGCCAGATAGCATGGAATGGAATTGAATTGAACATTCTGCTTCACCCTGCCAGTTTGAATGGAATGGAATGGAATGGGACCTTCTGCTTCACCCTGCCAGTTAGAATGGAATGGAATGGCACGGTATGGAATGGAATGCATAGAACCTGCTGCTTCATTCGGCCAGCTGGAATGGAATGGAATGGAATGGAGTGGAATGGAATGGAATGGAATGGAATGGAATGGAATGGAATGGAATGGAATGGAATGTTGTGGAATGGAATGAAATAGAATGGAATGAAAGCTTCTGCTTCATCCTGCCAGTTGAAATGGAATGGAATGGAATGGAGTGGAATGGAATGGATTGGAATGGAATGGATTGCAAAGGAATGGAAAGGAATGGAATGGAATGGAAACTTCTGGTTCTTCGTGCCAGTTGAAATGGAATGGAATATTATGGAATGGAATGGAATGGAATGGAATGGAATTAAATGGAAGATTCTGCTTCATCCAGACAGTTGGCATGGAATGGAATGAAATGGAATGGAATGGAATGGAATGGAATGGAATGGAATGGAATGGAATGGAATGGAATAGAACGGAATGGAACATTGTGATTCATCCTTCCAGTTGGAATGGAATGGAACCTTCTGCTTCATCCTGCCAGGTGGAATAGAGTGCAATGGAATGGAATGGACTGGAATGGAATGAAACCTACTGCTTAATCCTGCCAGATGGAAAGAATGGAATGGAATGGAACAGAATGGAACATTGTGATTCTTCCTTCCAGTTGGAATGGAATGGAATGGAATGGAACCTTTCCCTTCATCCTGCCAGTTGGAATGGAATGGATCAGAATGGAATGGAATGGAATGGAACGCAATGCAATGGAATGCAACGGAATGGAATGGAATGGAATGAAATGGAATAGTATGGAATGGATGGAATGGAAGCTTCTGCTTCATCCTTCCAGTTGGTATGGAATGGAATGGAATGGAACATTCTGCTTCATCCTGCCAGTTCGAATTGAATGGAATGGATTGGATAGAACCTTCTGCGTAATACTGCCAGTTGGAATGTAATGTAATGTAATGTAATGCAATGGAATGGAATGGAATCGTACCTTCTGCTTTATCCTGCCAGAAGGAATGGAATGGAATGAAATGGAATGGAATGGATTGGAATGGAATGGAAAGGAATGGAATGGAATGGAATGGAATGGAATGGAATGGAATGGAATGGAATGGAATGGAACATTCCGCTTCATCATTCTAGTTGGAATGGAATGGAAGGGTATGAAATGGAATGGAATGCAATGGAATGGAAGGGAACCTTCTGCTTCATCGTGCCTGTTGGAATGGAATGGAATGGAATGGAATGTAAAGGAATGGAAATGAATTGAATCGTGTACTTCATCCTGCCAGTTTGATGGAATGGAATGTTTTGGAATGGAATGAAATAGAATCGAATGGCAACTTCTGCTTCATCCTGCCATTTGAAATGTAATGGAATGAAATGGAATGGAAACTTCTGTTTCATCCTGCCATTTGGAATGTAATGTAATGTAATGTAATGTAGTGGAACGGAATGGAATGGAATAGAACCTTATGCTTCACCAGTCAGTTGGAATGGAATGGAATGCAATGCAATGGATGAGAATGGAATGGAATGGAATGGAATGGAATGGAATGGAATGGAATGAAATGTAATGTTCTGCTTCACCCTGCCAGTTGTAACTGAATGGACTGTTATGGAATGGAATGGAATGGAATGGAATGGAACGTTCTGCTTCATTTTGTTAGTTGGAATGAAATGGAATGGCGTGGAATGGAATTGAATGGAATGGAACGTTCTGCTTCATCCTGCCAGTTGTAATGGAATGGAATGTTACGGAATTGAATTGAATGGAATGGAATGGAATGGAATGGAATGGAATGGAATGGAATGGAACCTTCTGCTTCATCGTGCCAGTTGGAATGGCATGGAATGTAAACTTCTGTTTCGTCCTTCTATTTGTATTGGAATGGAATGGAATGAAATAGAATGGAATGGAATGCAATGGAAAGGAAACTTCTGCTTCATCCTACCAGTTGGAATGGAATGGAATGGAATGGAATGGAATGGAATGGAAACTTCTGCTTCATCCTGCCATTTGGAATGGAATGGAATGCGATGGAAAGGAACTTTTGGCTTCATCCTTCCAGTTGGAATGGAATAGAATGGAATGGAATGGAATGGAATGCAATGGAATGTAACCTTCTGCTTCATCCTGCCATTTGCAATGGAGAGGAAAGGAAAGGAAAGGAAAGGAATGGAATGGAATGGAGTGGAATGGAATGGAATGGAATGAAACCTTCTGTTTCAACCTGCCTGTTGGAATGTATTGTAATGTATTGTAAAGGAATGGAACGGAATCATCTGCTTCATTCTGTTAGTTGGAATGAAATGGAATGGAGTGGAATGGAACGTTCTGCTTCATCCTGCCAGTTGTAATGGAATGGAATGTTATGGAATGGAATGGAACCTTCTGCTTTGTCCTGCCAGTTGGAATGGAATGAAATGTCGTGGAATGGAATGGAACCTTCTGCTTCATCCTGCCAGTTGGAATGGAATGGAGTGACATGGAATGGAATGGAATGGAACCGTCTGCTTCACCGTGTCAGTTGGAATGTAATGGAATGGAATGTTATGGAATTGACTGGAATGGAATGGATTGGAACGTTCTGTTTCATCCTGGTAGTTTTATTGGAATGGAATGGAATGGAATGGAATGGAATGGAATGGAATGGAATGGAATGGAATGGAATGGAATGGAATGGAATGGAATGAAGTGGAATGCAATGGAATGGAATGGAACCTTTTGCTTCATCGTGCCAGTTGGAATGTAATGGAATGGAATGTTATGGAATTTAATGGAATGCAAAGAAATGGAATGGAACATTTTGCTTCTTCCTGCCATTTGGAATGAGATGGAATGTTATGGAATGGAGTGGAATGGAATGGACCTTTCTGCTTCATCCTTCCAGTTGGAATGGAATGGATGGGAATGGAATGGAATGGAATGGAGTGGAGTGGAATGGAATTGAATGGAATGGAACCTTTTGCTTCATTCTGCCAGTTGGAATGGAATGGAATGGAAACTTCTGCTTCACCCTGCCTTTTGGAATTTAATGGAGTGCTATGTAATGGAATGAAATGCAATGGAATGGAACCTTCTGCGTCATCATTCCTGTTGGATTGGAATGGAATGTTATGGAATGGAATGCAATGGAGTTGAAACTTGTGCTTCATCCTGCCAGTTGGAATGGAATGAAATGAGTGCAATGGAACAGAATGGAATGGAACCTTCTGCTTCATCCTGCCAGTAGGAATGGAATGGAATGAAATGGGATGGAATGGAACATTCTGCTTCATCCTGGCAGTTGGATGGAATGGAATGGAATGGAATGAGAAGGAATGGAATGGATTGGACTGAAATGGCAACTTCTGCTTCAGACTGCCAGATGGAGTGGAATTGAATGGAGTTGTAAGGAATGGAGTAGAATGCACTGGAATGGAAACTTCTGCTTCATCCTGCCAGTTGCAATGGAATGGAATGGAATGGCATGGAATGGAATGGATGCTTCTGCCTCATCCTGCCAGTTGTAATGTAATGAAATGGAATCTTCTGCTTCATCCTGCCAGTTGCAATGGAATGGAATGGAATGGCATGGAATGGAATGGATGCTTCTGCCTCATCCTGCCAGTTGTAATGTAATGTAATGGAACCTTCCACTTCATCCTGCAACTTGGAATGGAATGTGATGCAATGGAATGGTATCCAGACTTATGCTTCATCCTTCGAGTTGGAATGTAATGTAATGGAATGGAACCTTCTGCTTCATCCTGCAAGATGTAATGGAATGGAGTGGAATGGAATGGAATTGAATGGAAACTTCTGTTTCATCCTGCCATTTGGAATGGAGAGGAATGGAAAGCAATGGAATGGAATGGAATGCAACCTTCTTTTTCAAACTGCCAGTTGGAATGGAATGGAATGGAAGCTTCTGCTTCATTCTGTTAGTTCGATTGAATTGGAATGAAACGAAATGGAATGGAATGGAATGGGATGGAATGGAATGGAACGGAAAGTTCTGCTTCACTCTGCCAGTTTTAATGTTATGGAATGGAATGGAATAGAATGGAATGGAACTTCCTGCTGCATCCTGCCAGTTGGTATGGAATGGAATGGAATGGAAAGTTCTGCTTCATCCTGCCAGTTGTAAGGGAATGGATTGTTATGGAATGGAATGGAAAGGAACTTTCTGCTTCATCCTTCCAGTTGGAATGGAATGGAATGGAATGGAATGGAATGGAATGGAATGGAATGGAATGCAGCCTCTTAATCCTTCCTGCAATTTGGAATGGGATGGAATGGAATGGAATTGAACTTTCTGCTTCATCCTTCCATTTGGAATGGAATAGAATAGAATGGAGTGGAATGGAATAGAATGGAACCTTCCACTTCATCCTGCCAGTTAATTGGAATGGAATGTTATGAAGTGGAATGGAATAGAATGGAATGGAAGCTTCTGCTTCATCCTGCCAGTTGGAGTGTAATGGAATGGAATTCAGTGGAAAAGAATGGAATGAAATGGAATGGAATGGATTGGAATGCAATTGAATGGAATGGAATGGAACGTCCTGCTGCATCCTGCCAGCTGGAATGTAATGGAATGGAGTGGAAAGTTCTGCTTCATCCTGCCAGTTGTAATGGAATGGATTGTTATGGAATGGAATGGAATGGAAAGAAACTTTCTGCTTCATTCTTCCAGTTGGAATGGAATAGAATGAATTGGAATGGAATGGAATAGAATGGAACCTTCCCCTTCATCCTGCAAGTTTGAATGGTATGGAATGAAAAGAAATGGACTGGAATGGAATGGAACCTTTTGCCTTATCCTTCCAGATGGAATGTAATGGAATGAAAAGGAATAGAATGGAACGGAATTGAATGGTGTGGAGTTGAATGGAATGGAATGGAATGGAATGGATTCGAATTGAATGGAAAGAATGGAATGGAATTGAACATTCTGCTTCATCCTGCCAGTTGGAATGGAATGGAAGGGTATGGAATGGAATGGAATCTTCTGCTTCATCCTGCCAGTTTCATGTAATGGAATGTTAAGAAATGGAATGGAATAGAATGGAATGGAAGCTTCTGCTTCATCATACCAGTTGGAATGTAATGGAATTCAATGGAATGGAAACTTCTGCTTCATCCAGTCAGTTGGAATGGAATGGAATTGAATGGAATGGAATGGAATGGAACCTTCTGCTTCATTCTGCCTGTTGGAATGGAATGGAATGCAATGCAATGCAATGCAATGGAACCTTCTCCTTCATCATTCCTGTTGAAGGGAATGGAATGTTATGGAATAGAATGCAATGGAATGGAAACTTCTGCTTCATCCTGCCAGTTGCAATGGAATGGAATGGAATAGAATGGAATGGAGTGGATTGGACTGGAACGGAATGGAACATTCTGCTTCATCCTGTAAGATGGAATGGAATGGAATGGAATGGAATGGAATGGAATGGAATGGAATGGAATTGAAACTTCTGCTTCATCCTGCCATTTGAAATGGAGAGAAATGGAAAGGAATGGAATGTAATGGAGTGGAACCTTCTCTTCAAACTGTCAGTTGGCATGGAATGGAATGGAATGGAATGGAATGGAATGGAATGGAAATTTCTGCTTCATTCTGTTAGTTTGATTGAAATGGAATGAAATGGAATGGAATGAAATGGGATGGAATGGAACGTAAAGGAAAGTTCTGCTTCACCCTGCTAGTTGTAATGGTATGGAATGTTATGGAGTTGACTTGAATAGAATGGAATGGAATGGAATGCAATGGAATGGAATGGAATGCAATGGAATGGAGCCTCCTAATCCTTCCTTCCAGTTGGAATGGAATGGAATGGAATTGAACTTTCTGCTTTATCCTTCCATTTAGAATGGAATAGAATGGAATGCAGTGGAATGGCATACAATGGAACCTTCCACTTCATCCTGCCAGTTTAATGGAATGGAATCTTATGAAATGCAATGGAATGGAATGCAATGGAACCTTCTGCTTCATCGTGCCAGTTGGAATGGCATGGAATGTAAACTTCTGTTTCGTCCTTCTATTTGTATTGGAATGGAATGGAATGAAATAGAATGGAATGGAATGCAATGGAAAGGAAACTTCTGCTTCATCCTACCAGTTGGAATGGAATGGAATGGAATGGAATGGAATGGAATGGAATGGAAACTTCTGCTTCATCCTGCCATTTGGAATGGAATGGAATGCGATGGAAAGGAACTTTTGGCTTCATCCTTCCAGTTGGAATGGAATAGAATGGAATGGAATGGAATGGAATGCAATGGAATGTAACCTTCTGCTTCATCCTGCCATTTGCAATGGAGAGGAAAGGAAAGGAAAGGAAAGGAATGGAATGGAATGGAGTGGAATGGAATGGAATGGAATGAAACCTTCTGTTTCAACCTGCCTGTTGGAATGTATTGTAATGTATTGTAAAGGAATGGAACGGAATCATCTGCTTCATTCTGTTAGTTGGAATGAAATGGAATGGAGTGGAATGGAACGTTCTGCTTCATCCTGCCAGTTGTAATGGAATGGAATGTTATGGAATGGAATGGAACCTTCTGCTTTGTCCTGCCAGTTGGAATGGAATGAAATGTCGTGGAATGGAATGGAACCTTCTGCTTCATCCTGCCAGTTGGAATGGAATGGAGTGACATGGAATGGAATGGAATGGAACCGTCTGCTTCACCGTGTCAGTTGGAATGTAATGGAATGGAATGTTATGGAATTGACTGGAATGGAATGGATTGGAACGTTCTGTTTCATCCTGGTAGTTTTATTGGAATGGAATGGAATGGAATGGAATGGAATGGAATGGAATGGAATGGAATGGAATGGAATGGAATGAAGTGGAATGCAATGGAATGGAATGGAACCTTTTGCTTCATCGTGCCAGTTGGAATGTAATGGAATGGAATGTTATGGAATTTAATGGAATGCAAAGAAATGGAATGGAACATTTTGCTTCTTCCTGCCATTTGGAATGAGATGGAATGTTATGGAATGGAGTGGAATGGAATGGACCTTTCTGCTTCATCCTTCCAGTTGGAATGGAATGGATGGGAATGGAATGGAATGGAATGGAGTGGAGTGGAATGGAATTGAATGGAATGGAACCTTTTGCTTCATTCTGCCAGTTGGAATGGAATGGAATGGAAACTTCTGCTTCACCCTGCCTTTTGGAATTTAATGGAGTGCTATGTAATGGAATGAAATGCAATGGAATGGAACCTTCTGCGTCATCATTCCTGTTGGATTGGAATGGAATGTTATGGAATGGAATGCAATGGAGTTGAAACTTGTGCTTCATCCTGCCAGTTGGAATGGAATGAAATGAGTGCAATGGAACAGAATGGAATGGAACCTTCTGCTTCATCCTGCCAGTAGGAATGGAATGGAATGAAATGGGATGGAATGGAACATTCTGCTTCATCCTGGCAGTTGGATGGAATGGAATGGAATGGAATGAGAAGGAATGGAATGGATTGGACTGAAATGGCAACTTCTGCTTCAGACTGCCAGATGGAGTGGAATTGAATGGAGTTGTAAGGAATGGAGTAGAATGCACTGGAATGGAAACTTCTGCTTCATCCTGCCAGTTGCAATGGAATGGAATGGAATGGCATGGAATGGAATGGATGCTTCTGCCTCATCCTGCCAGTTGTAATGTAATGAAATGGAATCTTCTGCTTCATCCTGCCAGTTGCAATGGAATGGAATGGAATGGCATGGAATGGAATGGATGCTTCTGCCTCATCCTGCCAGTTGTAATGTAATGTAATGGAACCTTCCACTTCATCCTGCAACTTGGAATGGAATGTGATGCAATGGAATGGTATCCAGACTTATGCTTCATCCTTCGAGTTGGAATGTAATGTAATGGAATGGAACCTTCTGCTTCATCCTGCAAGATGTAATGGAATGGAGTGGAATGGAATGGAATTGAATGGAAACTTCTGTTTCATCCTGCCATTTGGAATGGAGAGGAATGGAAAGCAATGGAATGGAATGGAATGCAACCTTCTTTTTCAAACTGCCAGTTGGAATGGAATGGAATGGAAGCTTCTGCTTCATTCTGTTAGTTCGATTGAATTGGAATGAAACGAAATGGAATGGAATGGAATGGGATGGAATGGAATGGAACGGAAAGTTCTGCTTCACTCTGCCAGTTTTAATGTTATGGAATGGAATGGAATAGAATGGAATGGAACTTCCTGCTGCATCCTGCCAGTTGGTATGGAATGGAATGGAATGGAAAGTTCTGCTTCATCCTGCCAGTTGTAAGGGAATGGATTGTTATGGAATGGAATGGAAAGGAACTTTCTGCTTCATCCTTCCAGTTGGAATGGAATGGAATGGAATGGAATGGAATGGAATGGAATGGAATGGAATGCAGCCTCTTAATCCTTCCTGCAATTTGGAATGGGATGGAATGGAATGGAATTGAACTTTCTGCTTCATCCTTCCATTTGGAATGGAATAGAATAGAATGGAGTGGAATGGAATAGAATGGAACCTTCCACTTCATCCTGCCAGTTAATTGGAATGGAATGTTATGAAGTGGAATGGAATAGAATGGAATGGAAGCTTCTGCTTCATCCTGCCAGTTGGAGTGTAATGGAATGGAATTCAGTGGAAAAGAATGGAATGAAATGGAATGGAATGGATTGGAATGCAATTGAATGGAATGGAATGGAACGTCCTGCTGCATCCTGCCAGCTGGAATGTAATGGAATGGAGTGGAAAGTTCTGCTTCATCCTGCCAGTTGTAATGGAATGGATTGTTATGGAATGGAATGGAATGGAAAGAAACTTTCTGCTTCATTCTTCCAGTTGGAATGGAATAGAATGAATTGGAATGGAATGGAATAGAATGGAACCTTCCCCTTCATCCTGCAAGTTTGAATGGTATGGAATGAAAAGAAATGGACTGGAATGGAATGGAACCTTTTGCCTTATCCTTCCAGATGGAATGTAATGGAATGAAAAGGAATAGAATGGAACGGAATTGAATGGCGTGGAGTTGAATGGAATGGAATGGAATGGAATGGATTCGAATTGAATGGAAAGAATGGAATGGAATTGAACATTCTGCTTCATCCTGCCAGTTGGAATGGAATGGAAGGGTATGGAATGGAATGGAATCTTCTGCTTCATCCTGCCAGTTTCATGTAATGGAATGTTAAGAAATGGAATGGAATAGAATGGAATGGAAGCTTCTGCTTCATCATACCAGTTGGAATGTAATGGAATTCAATGGAATGGAAACTTCTGCTTCATCCAGTCAGTTGGAATGGAATGGAATTGAATGGAATGGAATGGAATGGAACCTTCTGCTTCATTCTGCCTGTTGGAATGGAATGGAATGCAATGCAATGCAATGCAATGGAACCTTCTCCTTCATCATTCCTGTTGAAGGGAATGGAATGTTATGGAATAGAATGCAATGGAATGGAAACTTCTGCTTCATCCTGCCAGTTGCAATGGAATGGAATGGAATAGAATGGAATGGAGTGGATTGGACTGGAACGGAATGGAACATTCTGCTTCATCCTGTAAGATGGAATGGAATGGAATGGAATGGAATGGAATGGAATGGAATGGAATGGAATGGAATGGAATTGAAACTTCTGCTTCATCCTGCCATTTGAAATGGAGAGAAATGGAAAGGAATGGAATGTAATGGAGTGGAACCTTCTCTTCAAACTGTCAGTTGGCATGGAATGGAATGGAATGGAATGGAATGGAATGGAATGGAATGGAAATTTCTGCTTCATTCTGTTAGTTTGATTGAAATGGAATGAAATGGAATGGAATGAAATGGGATGGAATGGAACGTAAAGGAAAGTTCTGCTTCACCCTGCTAGTTGTAATGGTATGGAATGTTATGGAGTTGACTTGAATAGAATGGAATGGAATGGAATGCAATGGAATGGAATGGAATGCAATGGAATGGAGCCTCCTAATCCTTCCTTCCAGTTGGAATGGAATGGAATGGAATTGAACTTTCTGCTTTATCCTTCCATTTAGAATGGAATAGAATGGAATGCAGTGGAATGGCATACAATGGAACCTTCCACTTCATCCTGCCAGTTTAATGGAATGGAATCTTATGAAATGCAATGGAATGGAATGCAATGGAACCTTCTGCTTCATCCTGCCAGTAGGAATGAAATGGAATGAAATGGGATGGAATGAAATGGAGTGGAATGGGACATTCTGCTTCATCCTGGCAGTTGGATGGAATGGAACGGAACGGAATGAGACGGAATGGAATGAAACGGCACCTTCTGCTTCATACTGCCAGATGGAGTGGAATTGAATGGAGTTGTAAGGAATGGAGTAGAATGCAATCGAATGGAAACTTCTGCTTCATCCTGCCAGTTGCAATGGAATAAAATGGAATGGAATGGAATGGATGCTTGTGCCTCATCCTACCAGTTGGAATGGAATGGAATGGAATGGAATGGAATGGAATGGAATGGAATGGAATGGAATGGAATGGATGCTTCTGCCTCATCCTGCCAGTTGGAATGGAATATAATGGAACCTTCCGCTTCATCCTGCCAGTTGGAAAGGAATGTGATGAAATGGAATGGTATCCAGACTTCTGATTCATCCTTCGAGTTGGAACGGAATGAAATGGAATGGAATCGAAGGGAATGGAATGGAATGGAAAGGAATACAATAGAATGGAATGCAATGGAATGGAAACTTCTGCTTCATTCTGTTAGTTCGATTGAAATGGAATGAAATGGAATGGAATAGAATGGAATAGGATGGAATGGATTGGATTGCAATGAAATGGAATGGAATGGAACCTCCTGCTGCATCCTGCCAGTTGGAATGGAATGGAATGGAGTGGCAAGTTCTGCTTCATCTTGCCAGTAGTAATGGAATGGATAGTTATGGAATGGAATGGAATGGAATGGAATGGAATGGAATGGAATGGAATGGAATGGAATGGAATGGAAAGGAAATTTCTGCTTCATCCTTCCAGTTGGAATGGAATGGAATGGAATGGAATGGAATGGAATGGAATGGAATGGAATGGAATGGAATGGAATGGAATGCAATAGAATGGAAACTTCCCCTTCATCCTGCCAGTTGGAATCGTATGGAATGAAAAGAAATGGACTGGAATGGAATGGAACCTTGTGCCTTATCCTTCCAGGTGGAATGGAATGGAATGAAAAGGAATGGAATGGAACGGAATGGAGTGGAGTGAAGTTGATTGGAATGGAATGGATTCGAATTGAATGGAAAGAATGGAATTGAATCGAACATTCTGCTTCATCCTGCCACTTGGAATGGAATGGAAGGGTATGGAATGGAATGGACTGGAATGGAAACTTCTGCTTCATCCTGCCAGTTTAATGGAATAGAATGTTAAGAAATGGAATGGAATGGAATGGAATGGAATGGAATGGAAGCTTCTGCTTCATCATACCAGTTGGAATGCAATGGAATGGAATGGAATAGAACCTTCTGCTTCACCAGTCAGTTGGAATGGAATGGAATGGAACCTTTTGCTTCATCCTGCCATTTGGAATGGAGAGGAATGGAAAGGAATGAAATGGAATGGAATGGAGCCTTTTGTTTAAACCTTCCAGTTCGAATGTAATGTTATGTACTGCAATGGAATGGAATGGAACCTTCTGCTTCATTCTGTTAGTTGAATTGAAATGTAATGTAATGGAATGGAATGGAATGGAATGGGATGGAATGAAATGTAAAGGAAAGTTTTGCTTCACCCTGCTAGTTGTAATGGTATGGAAAGTTATGGAATTGAATGGAATGGAATGGAATGGAATGGAATGGAATGGAGCCTCCTAATCCTTCCTGCCAGTTGGAATGGAATGGAATGGAATGAAATGGAATGGAATGGAATGGAAAGTTCTGATTCATCCTGCCAGTTTGAATGGAATGGAATGGAATGGAATGAAATTGAATGGAATGGAATTGAACTTTCTGCTTCATCCTTCCATTTGGAATGGAATAGAATGGAATGGAGTGAAATGGAATACAATGGAAACTTCCACTTCATCCTGCCAGTTGGAATGGTATGGAATTAAAAGAAATGGAATGAAATGAAATAGCATGGAATGGAATGGAAGGAATTGAATGGAGTGGATCTTTCTGCTTTATCCTGCGAGATGGAATTGAGTGGAATGGAATTGAATGGAGTGGAACGGAATGGAATGGAATGGAATGCACTGCAATGGAATAGAAACTAATGGAATGGAATGAAACATTCTGCTTCATCCTACCAGTTGGAATGGAATGGAAGGGTATGGAATGGAATGGAATGGATTGGAATGGAATTTAATGTAATAGTACCTTCTGCTTCATTCTGCCATTTGGAATGGAGTGGAATGCAATGGAATGGAATGGAAACTTCTGCTTCATCCTGCCATTTGCAATGCAGAGGAATGCAAAGGAATGGAATGGAATGGAACCTTCTTTTTAAACCTACGAGTTGGAATGGAATGGTATGGAATGGAATGGAATGGAATGGAATGGAATGGAATGGAATGGAATGGAAAGGAATGGAATCTTCTGCTTCATCTTGCCAGTGGGATGGAATTGAATGGAATTGAGTGGAATGGAATGCAATGAAATGGAACCTTCTGCTTCATCCTGCCAGTTGCGATGTAATGGAATGGAATGGAATGGAACGGAATGGAATGGAACCTTCTGCTTCATCCTGCCAGTAGGAATGGAATGGAATGAAATGGGATGGAATGGAATGGAATATTCTGCTTCATCCTGGTAGTTGGACGGAATGGAATGGAATGGAATGAGAAGGATTGGAATGGATTGGAATGAAATGGCAACTTCTGCTTCATACAGCCAGATGGAGTGGAATTGAATGCAGTTGTAAAGAATGGAGTAGAATGCAGTGGAATGGAAAGTTCTGCTTCATCCTGCCAGTTGCAATGGAGTGGAATGGAATGGAATGGAATGGAATGGAATGGAATGGAATGGAATGGAATGGATGCTTCTGCCTCATCCTGCCAGTTGTAATGTAATGGAATGGAACCTTCTGCTTCATCCTGCAATTTGGAATGGAATGTGATGGAATGGAATGGTATCCAGACTTATGCTTCATCCTTCGAGTTGGAATGTAATGTAATGTAATGTAATATAACGGAATGGAATGGAATGGAATGGAATGGAATGGAATGGAATGGAATGGAATGGAATGGAATGGAATAGATTGAAATGAAATAGAATAGAATGGAATGGAATGGAATGGAATGGAATGGAATGGAATGGAATGGAATGGAATGGAATGGAATGGAATGGAATGGAATGGAGTGGAATAGAATGGAATGGAATGGAACCTTCTGCTTCATACTGCAAGATGGAATGGAATGGAATGGAGTGGAATGGAATGGAAACTTGTGCTTCATCCTGCCATGTGGAATGCAGAGGAATGGAAAGGAATGGAATGTAAAGGAATGGAACCTTCTCTTCAAACTGCCAGTTGGAATGGAATGGAATAGAATGGAAAGGAATGGAATGGAATGGAACATTCTGCTTCATCCTGCCAGTTGGAATGGAATAGAAGGGTATGGAATGGAATGGAAACTTGTGCTTCATCCTGCCATGTGGAATGCAGAGGAATCGAAAGGAATGGAATATAATGGAATGGAACCTTCTCTTCAAACTGCCAGTTGGAATGGAATGGTATGGAATGGAAAGGAATGGAATGGAATGGAACATTCTGCTTCATCCTGCCAGTTGGAGTGGAATAGAAGGGTATGGAATGGAATGGAATGGATTCGAATGGAATGGAATGGAATGGATCCTTCTACTTCATCCTGCCATTTGGAATGGAATGGAATGCAATGGAATGCAATGGAATGCAATGGAATGGAATGGAATGGAATGGAATGGAATGGAATGGTATGGAATGGAATGGAATGGTACCTTCTGCTTCATCCTGCGAGTTCAATGGAATGTAATGTTAGTTTTTTTAATTAGTTTCAGGTGTACAACACAGTCCAATAGTTATACATTTTACCCCTTAAAGTGACAACCCCCAACCCGTAATTCACCACTCCTCTCCCCCCCATATCATATATGTCTATTACTCTTCCACTGACTCTCTTCCACAGTATAATCCACATCCCGTGACTAGCTATATATATTCAATTACAGTAGGTATACCACCTCCGCTTTAGTAGTACAGTGCAGTGATCAAACCTCTACTCCATCCATGAAATGGTCTCCCTAACAAGACCTATTATCATCTGACATTCCACAGAGTATTTACAGCATTATTAATTATATTCCCCAAACTGTTTTTCCTATCTCAGTGGCAATATTGTAGTTGCCTATTTTTGCTGTCTAATCCCTTCCCCTTCTCCCTCATCCCCATTCCCCTCCCAATTAGCAACCCTGATTTTTCCTCTATATCTATGAGACAGTTTCTGTTTATTTTGCTCATTCATACAGTTTTTCAGATTCCACATATGAGTGAGATCATATGGTATTTGTCCTTCTCTGACTGACTTATTTCACTCAACATAATAGTCTCTAGGTCCATCCATATCATTGCAAATGACACGATTTCATTCTTCCTTATAGCGGAGTAATACTCCATTGTATAAATATACCACAGTTTCTTAATCCAGTCATCTACTGATGGGCATTTTGGTTGTTTCCAAGTCTTAGCTACTGTAAATTGTGCTGCTATGAACATAGGGGTGCATAACTTTTTTTGAATAAGTGTCTTGGTTTTTTCAGGATAAATACCTAGGAGTGGAATTGCTGGGTCAAACGGTAGCTCTATTTCCAGTTCTTTGAGATACTTCCATACTGACTTCCATAGTGGCTGCACCAATCTGCAGTCCCACCAACAGTGCAGCAGGGTCCCCTTTTCCCCACAGCCCCGCCAGCACTTGTTGTTTGTTGATTTGTTGATGATAGCCATTCTGACTGGAGTGAGGTGGTATCTCATGGTGGTTTTTATTTGCATTTCCCTAATGACCAGTGAGGTTGAACTTCTTTTCATATGCCTGTTGGTCATCTGTATGTCCTCTTTAGAGAAATGTCTCTTCATATCTTCTGCCCATTTTTTGATTGGGTTGTTTGTTTTTTTGGTGTTGAGTTTCATGAGTGTTTTATAAATTTTGGATATTTACCCCTTATCAGACATATCATTGGCAAATATATTCTCCCATTCAGTAGGCTTCCTTTTTGTTTTCTTAATGGTTTCCTTTGTTGTGAAAAAACTTTTAAGTCTGATATAATCCCATATGTTCATTTTTTCTTTTACTTCCCTTGCCCGTAGGGATGTATCACTAAAAATATTGCTCTGGGTAATGTCTGCAAATGTACTCCCTATATTTTCTTTTAGGAGTTTTATGGTTTCAGGTCTTACATTTAAGTCTTTAATCCATTTTGAATTTGTTCTTGTATAAGGCGTAAGGAAATGATCCAGTTTCATTTTTTGCATGTGTCAGACCAATTTTCCCAGCACCATATATTGAATAGACTATCTTTATTCCAGTGTAAATTCTTGCTTCCCTTGTCATAGATTAACTATCCGTAAATGCCTGGATTTACTTCTGGGCTCTCTGTTCTGTTCCACTGATCGATGTGCCTGTTTTTATGCCAATACCAAACTGTCTTGATTACTGTGGCTTTGTAGTAGGTTTTGATGTCAGCTAGCGTGATACCCCTGACACTGTTTTTATTTCTCAGACTTGCAGAGGCCATTCTGGGTCTTTTATGATTCCATATAGTACATAACGCTGCTTCCAAGTGGAGGCAGAGTTAGACCTTTGAAATTTGAAGGTTTGTTTGCATATTCACAAGCAAATCAAAGACCAATTATGGAATTCCTGATGGACCAAATTTTAACTGATAAAAATGCACGATTTACACTAGATTAATAGGGGTTCACTGCAGAAATTGTATATATATGTCTAACCATTATGCTGCATGCATGCAATTTGAATGTCAACTGTAACTGAGAAAAATGAATTAAGAAAACAAACAAAGAATAGTCAATACGTTAAAAACAAAGACATGCTTCTTTTGCTTGGAAATCCCATTTTACATTGTTATTTTAAACATCCAGTGAAAAATTCATTATATTAAGATATCTTTACTGAATTAAAAAGTGTTTTCATTTCTATTATGCTGTGTAGAATCAAGCATAAAGTATAACTTTGCAGTTATTTGTTGCTTTTATTTTTTCATTAGCAGTTTATGTCTGGAATCCAACTATTTTACATGTTATACTACAATGGAAAACTATTTTCACTGTCCTTCACTCATGCATTATTCTTTAAAATTTTGGCTATGCATTTTCTTTCTTTCTTTCTTTCTTTCTTTCTTTCTTTCTTTCTTTCTTTCAATTGGGGAGTTGGTGGAGGGGAACAGTGTTGCAGAATTGGGAATTGGAACAGTGTTGAGGAATTGGGCAAGAACACCCAAGTTGTTGTCTTTGAATCGTAGTTGTGATGTGTGCAACAAGGTCAGCTCCAAGTGGAGTTCAGCTGCTCAGAGGCAGGTGCTCTGTTCAATTAGTTGCAGGTAGACATAGCTACCACCAACTCATGCAGGATTCAAACTGGCAGCCTTGTTGTTAAGAATGTGTGCTCTATCCTGATCCAGCCGGGCAGCAGCAGCTCAACTCAAGGTACCAAGTTCAGTATTTAGCTGCGGGTGGGCATAGCCCACCATCTCCAACAGGCAACCCTGTTTTTAGGAGCATGTGCTCTCACCAGCTGAACCATCCTGCCACCTGTTGGCAGCTCAGTGGCAGCTCAGCTCGCACGCTGTGCCACTGGCCCACATGGGCATCAACCTGGCGATCCTGTTGCTCAGAGCGAGCTCCTAACCAACCGAGCCACTTGGACAGTAGTGCTCTGAATTTTCCTAATGGTGTAATGGATGGACTAAGGTTGCTAAAATTTTGAAATCCAATTTGTCTTCTCCGCCATCTCCTCCTTCTTCTTCTTCTTCTGCATCATCTTCTCCTTCTCCTTCTTTATTTTTTATTATTGTTTACTACTTTCTGTGTCATAAGAGAATATTGCCTATTCCTATATTAGAAAACAATTAGTCTGTGTATTCTACTTCTCTTGCTTTTTTTTTTGAGGGCAGTGTCACTGGCCCTCATATGTGGGACGTAACCAGGGCCACTGGCTTCCCAAGCCAGCGCTTAACCACCATGCAACTCGGCTGTCCCTAGGACACATCACTATGATCTAAAAATGTGAACATCTGTCCAGCCAAGTGGCTCAGTTGGTTAGGAGTTGGCTTAGAGCACATGCTCTGAGGAACAGGGACACCAGTTTGATTGCCATATGGGGCAGTGAATGCTGCGCCCGAGCAGAGCTCTCACTGAGCTGCCAGGCAGTGGCAGGATGGCTCAGCTGGTATAACAACAAGATTGCCTGTTCAATGGTGGGCTCCGCCCACCCGCAACTAAAGATTGAACTCAGCACCTTGAGCTGAGCTGCCGTCCGGATGGCTCAGTGGATAGGGCATGCACGCTTAACAACAAGGCTGTTGGGTTTTGACTCCCACATAGGACGGAGGCTACGCCCACCCGCAACTAAGAGTGAACACAGCACTTTAAGCTTAGGGGACATGAGCTGCCAACAGGAAGCCAGACGGAGACTGGCACGCTCCACAATGAAGATTGAAGTAAAAAGACTTGGCTATTCCCCTCCCCCATTCCCCATTCAAATCTTTTAAAAATATAAACATAAAAATGAGAACATCAAAAATACAATGCTGCGTACACTTATTTTCATTTCTAGTATTGATATTCAGTTAAATGCTTTAAACTTCTCCCTAAAGTTCTCTATAGGGGGAATAATCAGTGGGCCCTTAAGTCTTTGTTTCCACTGTTCACAGATGCAGCCTGGGAACAAGAACTAGATAGCTTCCCCACCACGGAGGGAAGACAGCCCAACGCCTTTGGCTGGGTTGGCCTGTACCTGGATCAAACCAGGCAGGTGTGTCCTTCTGCCCGGTCCCACGCCTACCCCCAGCCCTTCTGTGGCCAGTGGCCTCAACAGGCCCTCTCACCGCTTCTTCCTGTCTCTGTCATTCAACATCTCTCGATGGATCAGGAAAAGCCTCCACATTTCTGGTCCATTCCCCATGCAGGCAGCTTTGTGGATTTTCCGGCGGTCCTTCTTTTGAATGCGGTAACTCGCTCTAGATTCAATCTTATTGCCAACACCATGGCTCTGCAAGCTCTTTGAGGAGCCTTAGGACAACACGTGCCTCTGTCTCCCAAAGTCAAAAATCTTCTTCATGGCTGAGCCTAAGGGCTTGGGAATCCCCTCAGCAATCACTAGTAATTCAGTTTCCTGAGCCAAACAACAGTAGACTCTAGAGTAGCTAACTCCTCTCCCCACAGTACCCCAGCAGGACAGTGAGGCAGTTTAGAATCTCTCAGCCCACAATGGCTTTAACCGAACAACGGTGCACGGGTCAGAGGTGATGTCACTGCGCATGTCACAGAGGCCTTGTGGCCAAGGGCAAGGGCACCCAAGCTCAAGTGCATGGCCCAGGAGTCTGAAATCTCAGGTTGCTTGTGGGCAGCTCTGGGTTCATTTTGCCTCATGATTTCATCCATTTATTCAAACTAGAATGCCCAGGAAAGATGCAGGTTTCTATTCTTTGCTTTGGTACTGTATTCACTTGTCAATTTGTGACTACTGTACCGGTATTATGACAGCTGATCCTTGAATTTCATACCCTGTTGGTGCAACCCACCTTCAATTTGTCACTTAAATCCTTCAATTGTCTTTCCAAAGGTGAGTCTGGTTTAAGTTAATCAGTTCATGAATACCACACTACTACTGACAATTCATCTTTGGCAGTATCACAACGTTTGTCTGTCTGATGATTTTGCCAATATTTGAGTATTTCATCCCACTTTTGTCCTTATAAAACTGCATGGAATTTACCAACACCAAGAAGCATAGATCATATAGACATACTACAATTATTAAACTTAGACATCATTAGAATTTCTGAGAAAAATAAATCAAGTGAAATAATTGAATTAAAGAAACGATATGAAGCCTTGGGGGAAAATCATGGAAGAGTATAGCTGAAAATGAAGGATCAATCTTTAATGACTCTTACAGCTTTCTTAGGGTGAATCCCTTACATTATAATATGTTGAGACTACGATTTGGAATTAATGCTTCTAAGTTTCATAGACATCTGAACCTAAAATGCTATGAAGTAGTAAATATTTCCCCTTAATAAATACATAAGCTTGCCATCTAGTGGAAAAGACCCTACTGCCTTTCAAGCCTACCATTTCAGAAGGAAAGATTTCAGTTCTTGCTACTCTGTTTTTCTGAGTTTTCAGAAATGGATTAGAGCAAAGAAAGACTATTTCTGGTTCTCTAGGAAACTGTTTCAGCCCTTTACTTCCAAGCACTGAGTCCAGGCTTTGGGTAGTGCTTCTACACAGTTTTACCTCCTAAGTAGCACATAGGGCTGCTTCCAAGTGGAGGTAGGGTTAGATCTTTGAAATTTGAAGGTTTGTTTGAATATTCACTAGCAAATCAAAGACCATTATGGAATTCCTGATGTCCAAAATTTTAACTGATAGAAATGCACGATTTACACTAGATTAATCGGGGTTCACTGCAGAAATTATATATATGTCTAACCATTATGCTGCATGCATGCAATTTGTATGTCAACTGAAACTGAAAAAAATGAATTAAGAATTAAGGAAACAAACAAAGAATAGTGAATACCTTAAAAACAAAGACATGCTTCTTTGCTTGTAAATCCCATTTTACATTGCTATTTTAAACATCCTGTGAAAAATTCATTACAATAAGATATCTTTACGGAATTAAAAAGTGTTTTCATTTCTATTATGCTGTGTAGAATCAAGCATAAAGTATAACTTTGCAGTTATTTGTTGCTTTTATTTTTTCATTAGCAATTTATGTCTGGAATCCAACTATTTTACATGTTATACTACAATGGAAAACTATTTTCATTGTCCTTCCCCCATGCATTATCATTTAAAATTTTGGCTATGCATTTTCTTTCTTTCTTTCTTTTCTTTCTTTCTTTCTGTCTGTCTGTCTGTCTGTCTGTCTGTCTTTCAATTGGGGATTTTGGGGAGGGGAACAGTGTTGGAGAATTGGAAAGTGGAACAGTGTTGAGGAATTGGGCAAGGGGACACCCAAGTTGTTGTCTTTGAATGTAGTTGTGATGTGTGCAACAAGGTCAGCTCCAAGTGGAGTTCAGCTGCTCAGCTGCAGGTGCTGTGTTCATTTAGTTGCAGGTAGACATAGCAACTAATGTTGCTACCACCAACTCATGAAGGAGTCAAACTGCCAGCCTTGTTGTTAAGAATGTGTGTTTTATAATGATCCAGCTGGGCAGCAGCAGCTCAACTCAAGGTGCCAATTCAGTATTTAGCTGCGGGTGGGCATAGCCCACCATCTCCAACAGGCAACCCTGTTGTTAGTAGCATGTGCTCTCACCAGCTGAACCATCCTGCCACCTGTTGGCAGCTCAGTGGCAGCTCAGCTCGGGCACAGTTCCACTGGCCCACATGGGCATCAAACTGGCGATCCTGTTGCTCAGAGCGAGCTCCTAACCAACTGGGGCACTTGGACAGTAGTGCTCTGCATTTTCTTAATGGTGTATTGGATGTACTAAAGTTGTTAAAATTTTGAAATCCAATTTGTCTTCTCCTCCACCTCCTCTTTCTTCTTCTTCTTCTGCATCATCTTCTCCTTCTCCTTCGTTATTTTTTATTATTGTTTACTACTTTCTGTGTCATAAGAGAATATTTCCTATTCCTAGATTACAAAACAATTAGTCTGTGTATTCTTCTTCTCTTGCTTTTTTTTTTGAAGGCAGTTTCACTGGCCCTCATATGTGGGACGCAACCGGGGCCACTGGCTTCCCAAGCCAGCACTTAACCACCATGCAACTCGGCCGGCCCTAGGATACAACATTATGATATAAAAATGTGAACATCTGTCCAGCCAAGTGGCCCAGTTGGTTAGGAGTTGGCTTAGAGCACATGCTCTGAGCGACAGGGACACCAGTTTGATTGCCATACGGGGCAGTGAATGCTGCGCCTGAGCAGAGCTACCACTGAGCTGCCAGGCAGTGGCAGGATGGCTCAGCTGGTATAACAACAAAATTGCCTGTTCAATGGTGGGCTCCGCCCACCTGCAACTAAAGATTGAACTTGGCACCTTGAGCTGAGCTGCCGTCCGGATGTCTCAGTGGATAGGGCATGCACGATTAACAACAACGCTGCTGAGTTTTGACTCCCACATAGGACTGTGGCTACGCCCACCCGAAACTAAGATTGAGCACAGCACTTTAAGCTTAGGGGACATGAGCTGCCAACAGGAAGCCAGATGGCGACTGGCACCCTCCACAATGAAGATTGAAGAACAACTTGGCTGGTCCCCTTCCCCAATTCCCCAATCAAATCTTTTAAAAATATAAAAATAAAAATGTGAACATCAAAAATAAAATGCTGAGGATTCCAGTAAAATGGCGCAATAGACAGACTCTGTGCTAACTGCCTCCCAGGATCACACCAAAATTACAAGCAAATTATACAGCATTCAACCCTGGAGGTCCCCGGAACACTGGAGGAACAGAACCACTATACGAAGAACTTAAAGAGGAATCCGCATTGGGTCTGGTAGGATGGGCGGAGACTAGAGAGGGCGAACCCCGTGAGGGAAGCCCCAGCCATGGGAAGCTTGTGTAGTTGGGGGAGAGACCCTCCGGCCGCACTCCAACTCACCAGCCTAGAGATCCTTTGCCAGGAAGAGGAGTTCTAAGATAGCTGGCAGCAAATTAGTAAGGACTCTCTTTGCTCAGCTCGGTGAGGCTAAGAGCGGCTGGAGAATCAGTGGGGCCGGCGCCCGGGCTTGCTCGCCGGTGAGCACTTACCTGGTTCCTGGTGAAGGGAGTGGCTGTGTGAGCCGGGAGCCTGTGGGGACGGGCTGAACTGAGCACCTTTGGTGCAAAGGCTGGAGGTTTTTGAACTGCTGTTCCCTGTGGTGCGGAGTCTGCATGCGAGTGGTGTAGGGAGGACGCCATTTTGTCGGGCTTGGGCCCTCCCATGAAGGATCAGGTTTGAGACCTAATTGGTCTGGTGGAATTGGCGCAGAAGTACGTGTGTGCGTGCGCCTGCGGCCTTGGATCCCCACCCTCTGCCCGGCTTATACTGCATTGCCAGGGAAACACAGGGCGGGTGCCCTCCGGATAAAACAGGCTGCTCACTGAGACGTGGGAGTGCACAAGCCGCCTCGGGTCCCCGCTCTCCACACTCCGCTTGCAGAATTGTCAGGCTGGTGATTGGTTGTCGGGCTGCTCGGCCTGATCTGCAAGTGGCTGATTGGGACAGGCTGAGACTGGAAGTTTTCCTGCGAGTGTTGGGCCGTGAGCTGTGTGTCTGCATGATCCAGCCAGGGCTCTCCTGGTGATCTATGTAATACATCAAAGCAATCCCAGAGCGACAGCCAGAATGGGGAAACAAAGAAACATGTCACAAGTAAAAGATCAGAAGAAACCTCCAGAAATGGAACCAAATGACACAGAGGGAGCCAACATTTCAGAGACAGAGTTTAGAACACTGATAAGAATGTTTAAGGAACTTAGCGAGGACATAAAAAAGGATAGGAAAACCGTAAAAAACAACCTGTTAGAACGAAAGAACACAATAACTGAAATGAAGAACACACTCGAAGGAATCGCCAGTAGAGTAGATGAAGCAGAGGAGTGGATCAGCGATTTGGAAGATAAAATAGCAGAACTCACCCAGTTGGCATGGCAAAAAGACCAAAGAATAAAAAACAATGAAAATAGTTTAAGAGCCCTATGGGACAAGGTGAAACGCAATCACCTTCGAATCATAGGGATACCAGAAGGAGAAGAGAAGAAGCAAGGGGTCGAAAATGTATTCGAAAAAATAATGACTGAAAACTTCCCTACCCTGGTGAAGGAAATCAACAGACATGCCCAGGAAGTGTAGAGGGTTCCAAACAAGCTGAACCCAAACAGGTCCACACCAAGACACATCATAGTGAAAATGGCAAAGGTTAAAGACAGAGACAGAATCCTAGAGGCTGCAAGAGAAAGACAGCAGGTTACATACAAAGGAACTCCTGTTAGACTAACAGCTGACTTGTCTACAGAAACTCTGCAGTCGAGAAGGGAGTGGCAGGAGATACTCAAAGTGACACAAAATAAAGGCCTACAACCAAGATTGCTCTACCCAGCATGGCTATCACTTAAAATTGAAGGAGAAATAAAGAGCTTCTCAGAAAAGAATAAGCTTAAGGAATTCATTATCATCAAGCAAGCGTTGCAAGAAATGTTAAAAGGGCTTTTTTAAACAAAAGAAAGGGGTAAACAAGCTAACCCAGAGAGACAATTTAAGAATATTGAAGTCATATCAAGCAGATATAAAGGAAAAACTGATGGTTGCTGGCTGGGAGGGAGTGGGGAAGAGGGAGAGGGGGAAGGTTTTTGGACAGTGTATGTGGGACTACAATGTTGCCGCAGGGATATGGGAGCAGTTCTGGGAATGTAATTGATAATGTTGTGAAGAGACTATTATGTTGTGAGAAATAAGTCAGTCAGAGAAGGACAACTACCATGTGATCTCACTTGTGTGTGGAGTCTGAAGAGCCAAGTGAACGATCAAAGTAAACATACTCATAGATGTAGAAGAAAAACTGAGGATTGCTAGTTGGGAGGGGGGGTGGGAATGGGGGGGAAGGGGAAGGGATTAGACAGCATAAATAGACAACTACAATATTGCCACAGGGATATGAAATACAGTTCGGGGAATATAATAATGTTGTACACGTTTTGTGGCGTGTCAGATAGACACATGTCTTGATAGGAAGACCACTTCATGGATGGAGTAGAGGCTTGATCACTGCACTGTACACCTGAAGCTGATGTTGTATAGTATTGTATGCTAACTGTAACTGAATATGTCGACGGTCACAGGATGTGGAGTATACTGTGGAGGGGAGTCAGGGCAGTTGTGATAGATATGTATGATATGGGGGGGAGTGGGGTGGCGAACTGGGGGAGGGGAGTTTTCACTTTGGGGGGTAAAGAGTATAACTATTACATTGTGTTCTACACCTGAAACTAATAAAAAATAAATGAATAAATAAAATTTAAAAAAAAATTAAATGCTGCGTATACTTATTTTCATTTCTAGTATTGATAGTCAGTTAAATGCTTTAACCTTCTCACTAAAGTTCTCTATGGGGGGAATAATGAGTGGGCCCTTAAGTCTTTGTTTCTACTGCCCACAGATTCAGCCTGGGAACAGGAACTAGACAGCTTCCCCACCATGGAGGGAAGACAGCCCAACGCCTTCAGCTGGGTTGGCCTTTACCTGGAGGAAACCAGGCAGGGGAGCCCTTCTCCGAGGTCTCCCGCCTCCCGTCAGCCCCTCTGTGGCCAGTGGCCTCAACAGGCCCTCTGACCGCTTCTTCCTGTCTCTGTCATTCAACATCTCTGGATGGATCAGGAGAAGCCTCCACATTTCTGGTATGTTCCCCATGCAGGCAGCTTTGTGCATTTTCCGGTGGTCCTTCTTTTGAATGTGGTGACTCACTCTAGATTCAATCTTCTTGCCAACACCATGGCTCTGCAAGCTGTTTGAGGAGCTCTAGAACGACACATGCCTCTGTCTCCCAAAGTCAAAAATCTTCTTCATTGCTGAGCATAA
This sequence comes from Aselliscus stoliczkanus, assembly GCA_033961575.1. Classification (NCBI taxonomy): domain Eukaryota; kingdom Metazoa; phylum Chordata; class Mammalia; order Chiroptera; family Hipposideridae; genus Aselliscus; species Aselliscus stoliczkanus. Next base: position 109,113 of record CM066728.1, read on the forward strand.
GGGCTTGGGAATCCCCTCAGCACTCACTAGTAATTCAGTTTCCTTAGCCCAACAACAGTAGACTCTAGAGTAGCTAACTGCTCTTCCCACAATATCCCAGCAGGGCAGTGAGGCAGTTTAGAATCTCTCAGCCCACAATGGCTGTAAGAAAGCAACAGTGCATGGGTCAGAGATGATGTCACTGCGCATGTCACAGAGGCCTTTTGGCCAAGGGCAAGGGCACCCAAGTTCAAGTGCATGGCCCAGGTGTCTGAAATCTCAGGTTGCTTGTCGGCAGCTCTGTGATCTTTTTGCCTCATGATTTCATCCCTTTATTCAAACTAGAATGCCCAGGAAAGATGTAGCTTTCCATTCTTTGCCTTGGTGCTCTATTGTCAATTTTTGACTACTGTACCGGTATTATGACAGTTGATCCTTGATTTTCATACCCTGTTGTTGCAACCCATCTTTAATTTGTCACTTAAATCCTTCAATTGTCTTTCCAAAGGTGAGTCTGGATGAAGTTAATCAGTTCATGAATACCACATTACTATTGACGATTCATTTTTGGCAGTGTCACATTTGTCTGTCTGATGATTTTGCCAATATTTGAGTATTTCATCCTATTTTAGTCCTTATAAAACTGCATGGAATTTACCAACACCAAGAAGCATAGATCATAAAGACATACTACAATTATTAAACTTAGACATCATTAGAAGTTCTGAGAAAAATACATCAAGTGAAATAATTGAATTAAAGAAATGATATGAAGCCTTGGGGGAAAATCATGGAAGAGTATAGCTGAAAATGAAGGATCAATCTTTAATGACTCTTACAGCTTTCCTACGGTGAATCCCTTACATTATAATATGTTAAGACTACGACTTAGAATTTATGCTTCTAAGTTTAATATACATCTAAACCTAAAATGCTATGAAGTAGTAAAAATTTCCCCTTAATAAATACATAAGCTTTCCATCTAGTGGAAGAGAACCTACTGCCTTTCAAGCCTACCATTTCAGAAGGAAAGAATTCAGTTCTTGCTACTATGTTTTTCTGAGTTTTCAGAAATGGATTAGAGCAAAGAAAGACTATTTCTGGTTCTCTAGGAAACTGTTTCAGCCCTTTTCTTACAAGCACTGAGTCCAGGTTTGGGTAGTGCTTCTACACAGTTTTAACTCCTAAGTAGTACATATGGCTGCTTCCAAGTGGAGGCAGGGTTAGACCTTTGAAATTTGAAGGTTTGTCTGAATATTCACTAGCAAATCAAAGACCAATTATGGATTTTCTGATGGCCCAAATTTTAACTGATAAAAATGCACGATTTACACTAGATTAACCGGGGTTCATTGCAGAAATTATATATATATATGTCTAACCATTATGCTGCATGCATGCAATTTGAATGTCAACTGTAACTGAAAAAAATGAATTAAGAATTAAGAAATCAAACAAAGAATAGTCAATACACTAAAAACAAAGACATGCTTCTTTTGCTTGGAAATCCCATTTTACATTGTTATTTTAAACATCCAGTGAAAAATTCATTACATTAAGATATCTTTACTGAATTAAAAAGTGTTTTCATTTCTATTATGCTGTGTAGAATCAAGCATAAAGTATATCTTTGCAGTTATTTGTTGCTTTTATTTTTTCATTAGCAGTTTATGTCAGGAATCCAACTATTTTACATGTTATACTACAATGGAAAACTATTTTCATTGTACTTCCCCCATGCATTATCCTTTAAAATTTTGGCTATGCATTTTCTTTCTTTCTCTTTCTTTCTTTCTTTCTTTCTTTCTTTCTTTCTTTCTTTCTTTCTTTCTTTCTTTCTTTCTATTTCTTTCTTTCTTTCTGTCTGTCTTTCAATTGGGGAGTTTGGGGAGGGGATCAGTGTTGGAGAATTGGCAAATGGAACAGTGTTGGGGAATTGGGTAAGGGGAACACCCAAGTTTTTGTCTTTGAATCGTAGTTGTGATATGTGCAACAAGGTCAGCTCCAAGTGGAGTTGAGCTGCTCAGCTACAGTTGCTGTATTCAATTAGACGCAGGTAGACATAGCTACCGCCAACTCATGTAGGAATGGAATGGAATGGAAACTTATGCTTCATCGTGCCAGTAGGAATGAAATGGAATGAAATGGAATGGAATGGAATGGAATGGGACATTCTGCTTCATCCTGGCAGTTGGATGGAATGGAACGGAATGGAATAAGAAGGAATGGAATGGAATGGCACCTTCTGCTTCATACTGCCAGATGGAGTGGAATTGAATGGAGTTGTAAGGAATGGAGTAGAATGCAATGTAATGGAAACGTCTGCTTCATCCTGCCAGTTGCAATGGAATGGAATGGAATGGAATGGAATGGAATGGAATGGAATGGAATGGAATGGAATGGAACGGGTGCTTCTGCCTCATCCTTCCAGGTAGAATGGAATGTAATGGAACATTCCGCTTCATCCTCCCAGTGGGAATGGAATGTGATGAAATGGAATGGTATCCAGACTTCTGCTTCATCCTTCAAGTTGGAACGGAATTGAATGAAATGGAATGGAATGGAATGGAAAGGAATAGAATGGAATGGAACATTCTGATTCATCCTGCCAGTTGGAATGGAATGTAATGGAACCTTCCACTTCATCCTGCCAGTTGGAATGGAATGTAATGGAACCTTCCACTTCATCCTGCCAGTTGGAATGGAATGTGATGAAATGGAATGGTATCCAGACTTCTGCTTCATCCTTCAGTTGGAACGGAATGAAATAGAATGGAATGGAATGGAATAGAATGGCGTGGAATGGAATGGATGCTTCTGCTTCATCCTGCCAGTTGGAAGGGAATGGAATGGAATGGAATGGAATGGAATGGAATGGAATGGAATGGAATGGAATGGAATGGAATAGAATGGAAACTTCCCCTTCATCCTGCCAGTTGGAATGGTATGGAATGAAAAGAAATGGAATGGAATGGAATGGAACCTTTTGCCTTATCCTTCCACATGGAATGGAATGGAATAAAATGGAATGGAATGGATCGGAATGGAGTGGAGTGGAGTTCTATGGAATGGAATGGAATGGGTTCAAATGGAATGGAAGGAATGGAATGGAATCGAAAATTCTACTTCATCCTGATAGTTGGAATGGAATGGAAGGGTATGGAATGGAATGGAACCTTCTGATTCATCGTGCAGGTTGGAATGGAATGGAATGCAATGGAATAGAATGGACTGGAATGGAAACTTCTGCTTCATCCTGCCAGTTTAATGGAATGGAATGTTAAGAAGTGGAATGGAATAGAATGGAATGGAAGCTTCTGCTTCATCCTACCAGTTGGAATGGAATGGAATGGAAACTTCTGCTTCATCCTGCCAGTTGGAATGGAATGGAATGGAATGGAATGGAATGGAATGGAATGGAATGGAATGGAATGGAATGGAATGGAATGGAATATAACCTTCTGCTTCATCCTGCCACTTGCAATGCAGAGGAATGCAAAGGAATGTCATAGAAGGAATGGAACCCTCTGTTTAAACCTGCCAGTTGTAATGGAAAATAATGTATTGGAATGGAATGCAATGGAACCTTCTGTTTCATTCTGTTAGTTGGAATGAAATGATATGGAATGGAATGGAATGGAATGGAATGGAATGGAATGGAATGGAATGGAATGGAATGGAATGGAATGGAATGGCGTGGAATGGAATGGAACGGAATGCAACATTGTCCTTCATCCTGCCAGTTGTAATGGAATGAAATGTTATAGAACTGAATGGAATGGAACCTTCTGCTTCGTCCTGCCAGTTGGAATGGAATGGAATGGAATGGAATGGAATGGAACCTTCTGTTTCCTCGTGCCAGGTGAAATGGAATGGAATGGAATAGAATGGAGTGGAACATTCTGCCTCATCCTGACAGTTGTAATGAAATGGAATGTTATTTAATTGAATGGAATGGAATGGAATAGAATGGAACATTCTGTTTCATCCTGCTGGTTGGAATGGAATGGAATGCAATGAAATGGAATGGAATGGAACCTTCTGCTTCATCGTGCCAGTTGGAATGGAATGGAATGAAATGTTATGGAATTTAATGGAATGCAATGGAATGGAATCTAACATTTTGCTTCATCCTGCAAGATGGAATGAAATGGAATGTTATGGACTGGAGTGAAATGGAATGGAATGGAGTGGAATGGAATTGAGTGGAATGGAACCTTCTGCTTCATCCTGCCAGTAGCAATGGAATGGAATGGAATGGAATGGGATGGAATGGAATGGAATGGAATGGAATGGAATGGGATGGAATGGAATGAAATGGAATGGAATGGAATGGCATGGAATGGAATGGATGTTTCTCCCTCAATCTGCCAGTTGGAATGGAATGTGATGGAATGGAATGGTATCCAGACTTATGCTTCATCCTTCGAGTTGGAGTGGAATGGAATAAAATGGAATGGAATGGAAAGGAATAGAATGGAATGGAATGGAATGGAACATTCTGATTCATCCTGCCAGTTGGAATGGAATGGAACCTTCTGCTTCATACTGCCAGATGGAGTGAAATTGAATGGAGTTGTAAGGAATGGAGTAGAATGCAATGGAATGGAAACGTCTGCTTCATCCTGCCAGTTGCAATGGAATGGAATGGAATGGAATGGCATGGAATGGAATGGGTGCTTCTGCCTCATCCTGCCAGTTGGAATGGAATATAATGGAACATTCCGCTTCATCCTGCCAGTGGGAATGGAATGTGATGAAATGGAATGGTATCCAGACTTCTGCTTCATCCTTCGAGTTGGAACGGAATGGAATGAAATGAAATGGAATGGAATGGAAAGGAATAGAATGGAATGGAATGGAATGGAACATTCTGATTCATCCTGCCAGTTGGAATGGAATGGAATGGAATGGAATGGAATGGAGTGGAATGGAATGGAATGGAATGGAAACTTCTGCTTCATCCTGCAAGATGGAATGGAATGGAATGGAATGAAATGAAATGAAATGAAATGAAATGGAATGGAATGGAATGGAATGGAATGGAATGGAATGGAATGGAATGGAATGGAATGGAATGGAATGGAATGGAATGGAATGGAATGGAATGGAATGGAATGGAATCTTGGGCTTCATCCTGCCATTTGGAATGGAGAGGAATGGAAAGGAATGGAATGTATTGGAATGGAACCTTCTCTTTCAAATCTCCACTTGGAATGGAATGCAATGGAATGGAATTAAATGGAATGGAATGGAATGGAATGGAAGCTTCTGCTTCATTCTGTTAGTTCGATTGAAATGGGATGAAATGGAATGGAATGGAATGGAATAGGATGGAATGAAATGTAAAGGAAAGTTCTGCTTCACCCTGCCAGTTGTAATGGTATGCAATGTTATGGAATGGAATGGAATAGAATGGAACCTCCTGCTGCATCCTGCCAGTTGGAATGGAATGGAATGGAATGGAAAGGAACTTTTGGCTTCATCCTTCCAGTTGGAATGGAATACAATGGAATGCAATGGAATGGAATGGAATGGAATGGAATGGAATGGAATGGAATGGAATGGAATGGAATGTAACCTTCTGCTTCATCCTGCCATTTGCAAAGGAGAGGAAAGGAAAGGAATGGAATGGAATGGAATGGAATGGAATGGAATGGAATGGAATGGAATGGAGTGGAATGGAATGAAACCTTCTGTTTCAACCTGCCTGTTGGAATGTATTGTAATGTATTGTAAAGGAATGGAACGGAATTATCTGCTTCATTCTGTTAGTTGGAATGAAATGGAATGGAGTGGAATGGAACGTTCTGCTTCATCCTGCCAGTTGTAATGGAATGGAATGTTATGGAATGGAATGGAACTTTCTGCTTTGTCCTGCCAGTTGGAATGGAATGGAATGTCGTGGAATGGAATGGAACCTTCTGCTTCATCCTGCCAGTTGGAATGGAATGGAGTGACATGGAATGGAATGGAATGGAACCGTCTGCTTCATCGTGTCAGTTGGAATGTAATGGAATGGAATGTTATGGAATTGACTGGAATGGAATGGATTGGAACGTTCTGTTTCATCCTGGTAGTTTTATTGGAATGGAATGGAATGGAATGGAATGGAATGGAATGGAAAGGAAAGGAAATTTCTGCTTCATCCTTCCAGTTGGAATGGAATGGAATGGAATAGAATGGAATGGAATGGAATGGAATAGAATGGAAACTTCCCCTTCATCCTGCCAGTTGGAATCGTATGGAATGAAAAGAAATGGACTGGAATGGAATGGAACCTTTTGCCTTATCCTTCCAGGTGGAATGGAATGGAATGAAAAGGAATGGAATGGAACGGAATGGAGTGGAGTGAAGTTGATTGGAATGGAATGGATTCGAATTGAATGGAAAAAATGGAATTGAATCGAACATTCTGCTTCATCCTGCCACTTGGAATGGAATGGAAGGGTATGGAATGGAATGGACTGGAATGGAAACTTCTGCTTCATCCTGCCAGTTTAATGGAATAGAATGTTAAGAAATGGAATGGAATGGAATGGAATGGAATGGAATGGAATGGAAGCTTCTGCTTCATCATACCAGTTGGAATGCAATGGAATGGAATGGAATGGAATGGAATGGAATGGAATAGAACCTTCTGCTTCACCAGTCAGTTGGAATGGAATGGAATGGAAACTTCTGCTTCATCCTGCCATTTGGAATGGAGAGGAATGGAAAGGAATGAAATGGAATGGAATGGAGCCTTTTGTTTAAACCTTCCAGTTCGAATGTAATGTTATGTACTGCAATGGAATGGAATGGAACCTTCTGCTTCATTCTGTTAGTTGAATTGAAATGTAATGTAATGGAATGGAATGGAATGGAATGGGATGGAATGAAATGTAAAGGAAAGTTTTGCTTCACCCTGCTAGTTGTAATGGTATGGAAAGTTATGGAATTGAATGGAATGGAATGGAATGCAATGGAATGGAATGGAGCCTCCTAATCCTTCCTGCCATTTGGAATGGAATGGAATGGAATGAAATGGAATGGAATGGAATGGAAAGTTCTGATTCATCCTGCCAGTTTGAATGGAATGGAATGGAATGGAATGAAATTGAATGGAATGGAATTGAATTTTTTGCTTCATCCTTCCATTTGGAATGGAATAGAATGGAATGGAGTGAAATGGAATACAATGGAAACTTCCACTTCATCCTGCCAGTTGGAATGGTATGGAATGAAAAGAAATGGAATGAAATGAAATAGCATGGAATGGAATGGAAGCAATGGAATGGAGTGGATCTTTCTGCTTTATCCTGCGAGATGGAATTGAGTGGAATGGAATTGAATGGAGTGGAACGGAATGGAATGAAATGGAATGCACTGCAATGGAATGGAAACTAATGGAATGGAATGAAACATTCTGCTTCATCCTACCAGTTGGAATGGAATGAAAGGGTATGGAATGGAATGGAATGGACTGGAATGGAATTTAGTGTAATAGTACCTTCTGCTTCATTCTGCCATTTGGAATGGAGTGGAATGCAATGGAATGGAATGGAAACTTCTGCTTCATCCTTCCATTTGCAATGCAGAGGAATGCAAAGGAATGGAATGGAATGGAACCTTCTTTTTAAACCTACGAGATGGAATGGTATGGAATAGAGTGGAATGGAATGGAATGGAATGGAACCTTCTGCTTCGTCCTGCCAGCTGGAATGGAATGGAATGGAATGGAATGGAATGGAATGGAATGGAATGGAATGGAATGGAATGGAAAGGAATGGAATCTTCTGCTTCATCTTGCCAGTGGGATGGAATTGAATGGAATGGAGTGGAATGGAATGCAATGAAATGGAACCTTCTGCTTCATCCTGCCAGTTGCGATGTAATGGAATGGAATGGAATGGAACGGAATGGAATGGAACCTTCTGCTTCATCCTGCCAGTAGGAATGGAATGGAATGAAATGGGATGGAATGGAATGGAATAATATGCTTCATCCTGGTAGTTGGATGGAATGGAATGGAATGGAATGAGAAGGATTGGAATGGATTGGAATGAAATGGCAACTTCTGCTTCATACTGCCAGATGGAGTGGAATTGAATGCAGTTGTAAAGAATGGAGTAGAATGCAGTGGAATGGAAAGTTCTGCTTCATCCTGCCAGTTGCAATGGAGTGGAATGGAATGGAATGGAATGGAATGGAATGGAATGGATGCTTCTGCCTCATCCTGCCAGTTGTAATGGAATGGAATGGAATCTTCTGCTTCATCCTGCAATTTGGAATGGAATGTGATGGAATGGAATGGTATCCAGACTTATGCTTCATCCTTCGAGTTGGAATGTAATGTAATGTAATATAATGGAATGGAATGGAATGGAATGGAATGGAATGGAATGGAATGGAATGGAGTGGAATGGAATGGAATGGAGTGGAATAGAATGGAATGCAATGGAACCTTCTGCTTCATACTGCAAGATGGAATGGAATGGAATGGAATGGAATGGAATGGAATGGAATGGAATGGAATGGAATGGAATGGAATGGAAACTTGTGCTTCATCCTGCCATGTGGAATGCAGAGGAATGGAAAGGAATGGAATGTAAAGGAATGGAACCTTCTCTTCAAACTGCCAGTTGGAATGGAATGGAATAGAATGGAAAGGAATGGAATGGAATGGAACATTCTGCTTCATCCTGCCAGTTGGAATGGAATAGAAGGGTATGGAATGGAATGGAAACTTGTGCTTCATCCTGCCATGTGGAATGCAGAGGAATCGAAAGGAATGGAATATAATGGAATGGAACCTTCTCTTCAAACTGCCAGTTGGAATGGAATGGTATGGAATGGAAAGGAATGGAATGGAATGGAACATTCTGCTTCATCCTGCCAGTTGGAGTGGAATAGAAGGGTATGGAATGGAATGGAATGGATTCGAATGGAATGGAATGGAATGGATCCTTCTACTTCATCCTGCCATTTGGAATGGAATGGAATGCAATGGAATGGAATGGAATGGAAAGGAATGGAATGGAATGGAATGGAATGGTATGGAATGGAATGGAATGGTACCTTCTGCTTCATCCTGCGAGTTCAATGGAATGTAATGTTAGTTTTTTTTAATTAGTTTCAGGTGTACAACACAGTCCAATAGTTATACATTTTACCCCTTAAAGTGACAACCCCCAACCCCTAATTCACCACCCCTCCCCCCCCATATCATATATGTCTATTACTCTTCCACTGACTCTCTTCCACAGTATAATCCACATCCCGTGACTAGCTATATGTATTCAATTACAGTAGGTATACCACCTCCGCTTTAGTAGTACAGTGCAGTGATCAAACCTCTACTCCATCCATGAAATGGTCTCCCTAACAAGACCTATTATCATATGACATTCCACAGAGTATTTACAACATTATTAATTATATTCCCCAAACTGTTTTTCCTATCCCAGTGGCAATATTGTAGTTGCCTATTTTTGCTGTCTAATCCCTTCCCCTTCTCCCTCATCCCCATTCCCCTCCCAATTAGCAACCCTGATTTTTCCTCTATATCTATGAGACAGTTTCTGTTTATTTTGCTCATTCATACAGTTTTTCAGATTCCACATATGAGTGAGATCATATGGTATTTGTCCTTCTCTGACTGACTTATTTCACTCAACATAATAGTCTCTAGGTCCATCCACATCATTGCAAATGACACGATTTCATTCTTCCTTATAGTGGAGTAATACTCCATTGTATAAATATACCACAGTTTCTTAATCCAGTCATCTACTGATGGGCATTTTGGTTGTTTCCAAGTCTTAGCTATTGTAAATTGTGCTGCTATGAACATAGGGGTGCATAACTTTTTTTGAATAAGTGTCTTGGTTTTTTCAGGATAAATACCTAGGAGTGGAATTGCTGGGTCAAACGGTAGCTCTATTTCCAGTTCTTTGAGATACTTCCATACTGACTTCCATAGTGGCTGCACCAATCTGCAGTCCCACCAACAGTGCAGCAGGGTCCCCTTTTCCCCACAGCCCCGCCAGCACTTGTTGTTTGTTGATTTGTTGATGATAGCCATTCTGACTGGAGTGAGGTGGTATCTCATGGTGGTTTTTATTTGCATTTCCCTAATGACCAGTGAGGTTGAACTTCTTTTCATATGCCTGTTGGTCATCTGTATGTCCTCTTTAGAGAAATGTCTCTTCATATCTTCTGCCCATTTTTTGATTGGGTTGTTTGTTTTTTTGGTGTTGAGTTTCATGAGTGTTTTATAAATTTTGGATATTTACCCCTTATCAGACATATCATTGGCAAATATATTCTCCCATTCAGTAGGCTTCCTTTTTGTTTTCTTAATGGTTTCCTTTGTTGTGAAAAAACTTTTAAGTCTGATATAATCCCATATGTTCATTTTTTCTTTTACTTCCCTTGCCCGTAGGGATGTATCACTAAAAATATTGCTCTGGGTAATGTCTGCAAATGTACTCCCTATATTTTCTTTTAGGAGTTTTATGGTTTCAGGTCTTACATTTAAGTCTTTAATCCATTTTGAATTTGTTCTTGTATAAGGCGTAAGGAAATGATCCAGTTTCATTTTTTTGCATGTGTCAGACCAATTTTCCCAGCACCATATATTGAATAGACTATCTTTATTCCAGTGTAAATTCTTGCTTCCCTTGTCATAGATTAACTATCCGTAAATGCCTGGATTTACTTCTGGGCTCTCTGTTCTGTTCCACTGATCGATGTGCCTGTTTTTATGCCAATACCAAACTGTCTTGATTACTGTGGCTTTGTAGTAGGTTTTGATGTCAGCTAGCGTGATACCCCTGACACTGTTTTTATTTCTCAGACTTGCAGAGGCTATTCTGGGTCTTTTATGATTCCATATAGTACATAACGCTGCTTCCAAGTGGAGGCAGAGTTAGACCTTTGAAATTTGAAGGTTTGTTTGCATATTCACAAGCAAATCAAAGACCAATTATGGAATTCCTGATGGACCAAATTTTAACTGATAAAAATGCACGATTTACACTAGATTAATAGGGGTTCACTGCAGAAATTATATATATGTCTAACCATTATGCTGCATGCATGCAATTTGAATGTCAACTGTAACTGAGAAAAATGAATTAAGAAAACAAACAAAGAATAGTCAATACGTTAAAAACAAAGACATGCTTCTTTTGCTTGGAAATCCCATTTTACATTGTTATTTTAAACATCCAGTGAAAAATTCATTATATTAAGATATCTTTACTGAATTAAAAAGTGTTTTCATTTCTATTATGCTGTGTAGAATCAAGCATAAAGTATAACTTTGCAGTTATTTGTTGCTTTTATTTTTTCATTAGCAGTTTATGTCTGGAATCCAACTATTTTACATGTTATACTACAATGGAAAACTATTTTCACTGTCCTTCACTCATGCATTATTCTTTAAAATTTTGGCTATGCATTTTCTTTCTTTCTTTCTTTCTTTCTTTCTTTCTTTCTTTCAATTGGGGAGTTGGTGGAGGGGAACAGTGTTGCAGAATTGGGAAGTGGAACAGTGTTGAGGAATTGGGCAAGAACACCCAAGTTGTTGTCTTTGAATCGTAGTTGTGATGTGTGCAACAAGGTCAGCTCCAAGTGGAGTTCAGCTGCTCAGCTGCAGGTGCTGTGTTCAATTAGTTGCAGGTAGACATAGCTACCACCAACTCATGCAGGAGTCAAACTGGCAGCCTTGTTGTTAAGAATGTGTGCTCTATCCTGATCCAGCCAGGCAGCAGCAGCTCAAGTCAAGGTGCCAAGTTCAGTATTTAGCTGCGGGTGGGCATAGCCCACCATGTCCAACAGGCAACCCTGTTGTTAAGAGCATGTGCTCTCACCAGCTGAACCATCCTGCCACCTGTTGGCAGCTCAGTGGCAGCTCAGCTTGGGCGCAGTGCCACTGGCCCATATGGGCATCAAACTGGCGATCCTGTTGCTCAGAGCGAGCTCCTAACCAACCGAGCCACTTGGACACTAGTGATCTGCATTTTCTTAATGGTGTACTGGATGGACTAAAGTCGTTAAAATTTTGAAATCCAATTTGTCTTCTCCTCCACCTCCTCCTTCTTCTTCTTCTTCTGCATCATCTTCTCCTTCTCCTTCTTTATTGTTTATTGTTGTTTACTACTTTCTGTGTCATAAGAGAATATTGCCTATTCCTAGATTACAAAACAATTAGTCTGTGTATTCTTCTTCTCTTGCTTTTTTTTTTCTTTTGAGGGCAGTGTCACTGGCCCCCATATGTGGGACGTAACCGGGGCCACTGGCTTCCCAAGCCAGCGCTTAACCACCATGCAACACAGCCGGCCATAGGATACAACATTATGATCTAAAAATGTGAACATCTGTCCAGCCAAGTGGCTCAGTTGGTTAGGAGTTGACTTAGAGCACATGCTCTGAGGAACAGGGACTCCAGTTTGATTCCCATATGGGGCAATGAATGCTGCGCCCGAGCAGAGCTACCACTGAGCTGCCAGGCAGTGGCAGGGTGGCTCATCTGGTATAACAACAAGATTGCCTGTTCAGTGGTGGGCTCCGCCCACCAGCAACTAAAGATTGAACTCAGCACCTTGAGCTGAGCTGCCGTCTGGATGGCTCAGTAGATGGGGCATGCATGCTTAACAACAAGGCTGCTGGGTTTTGACTCCCACATAGGACGGTGGCTATGCCTACCTGCAACTAAGATTGAACACAGCACTTTAAGCTTAGGGGACATGAGCTGCCAACAGGAAGCCAGACGGCGTCTGGCACCCTTCACAATGAAGATTGAAGAACAACAACTTGGCTGGTCCCCTTCCCCAATCCCCCATTCAAATCTTTTAAAACTATAAAAATAAAAATGTGAACATCAAAAATAAAATGCTGCGTATACTTATTTTCATTTCTAGTATTGATATTCACTTAAATGCTTTAAACTTCTCATTAAAGTTCTCTATAGGGGGAATAATGAGTGGGCCCTTAAGTCTTTGTTTCTACTGCTCACAGATTCAGCCTGGGAACAGGAACTAGATAGCTTCCCGACCACGGAGGGAAGACAGCCCAATGCCTTTGGCTGGGTTGGCCTCTACGTGGATGAAACCAGGCAGGTGAGCCCTGCTCCTAGGTCCCCTGCCTCCCCCCAGACCGTCTGTGGCCATTGGCCTCAACAGGCCCTCTCACCAATTCTTCCTGTCTCTGTCATTCAACATCTCTGGATGGATCAGGAGAAGCCTCCACATTTCGGGTACGTTCCCCATGCAGGCAGCTTTGTGGTTTTCCTGTGGTCCTTCTTTTGAATGCGGTAACTCGCTCTAGATTCAATCTTCTTGCCAACACCATGGCTCTGCAAGCTGTTTGTGAAGCCCTAGGACGACATGTGCCTCTGTCTCCCAAAGTCAAAAATATTCTTCATGGCTGAGCTTAAGGGCTTGGGAATCCCCTCAGCACTCACTAGTAATTCAGTTTCCTGAGCCAAACAACAGTAGACTCTAGAGTAGCTAACTCCTCTCCCCACAGTATCCCAGCAGGGCAGTGAGGCAGTTTAGAATCTCTCAGCCCACAATGGCTGTAACCAAGCAACGGTGCATGGGTAAGAGGTGATGTCACTGCGCATGTCACAGAGGCCTTGTGGCCAAGGGCAAGGGCACCCAAGCTCAAGGGCATGGCCCAGGTGTCTGAAATCTCAGGTTGCTTGTGGGCAGCTCTGGGTTCACTTTGCCTCATGATTTCATCCATTTATTCAAACTAGAATGCCCAGGAAAGATGTAGCTTTCCATTCTTTGCATTGGTACTGTATTCACTTGTCAATTTGTGACTACTGCATCGGTATTATGACAGCTGATAATTGATTTTCATACCCTGTTGTTGCAACCCACCTTCAATTTGTCACTTAAATCCTTCAATTGTCTTTCCAAAGGTGAGTCTGGATTAAGTTAATCAGTTCATGAATATCACACTACTATTGACGATTCATTTTTGGCAGTGTCACAACATTTGTCTGTCTGATGATTTTGCCAATATTTGAGTGCCTTTTCTGCTCCCCTTTGTCCACCCAACTTGCCATACAACCTCTTTCAGTCCAGGGACGCCTGCTCTTTCCAGTTCCCCTTGTCCACCCCGTGACTGCCTCGTTTTCACTGTCCCTTCTTGTCTAAGCCCATGCCCACCACCCTTCCTTGACTCTTCCTTGACCAGCCCTTAGCCACCAGCCTACCCCTGTTCCCAAATGTCCAACTCAGGTCAGCCTCAATTCCGCTGCTCACCATTGTCAAACACGTGGCCCCCAGCCTTCCCATGCACACTGTTGGACGGCCTTAGACCCCATGTCTCTTCTTGTTACCCATTTCTTTGGCAGACGGTGGCCACCTGCTCTCCTCTGCACCCACTTGCCTAATCCCTTGTCACCTGCCTTCCCCTGAGCATTGTTCTGCCGCCAGAGTGTGCCTGCCTCCTCGTGCTATCACTTTGTCAACACATGAACACCTGCCTTCCTCTGCTGTCGCTTGTCAAGCCTGTGGTTTTCTGCTATCCATTGCTTTCTTTTCTCTAGCCCAGGACCACATTCCTCCCCATGTTCCCCATGTCCAAACCATGCCTGCCTGACTTCCCTTGGTACCCGTTGTGCCGGCAGAGGTTTCCTGCCTTCCTCTGTCCCCTGTCATCCACCCCATGGCTGGCTACCTTCCTCTGGACCCCATTACCAGCCTGTGGCCACCACCCTTTTCCTGCACCGTCTGCTGCAGCACGAGGCTGCCTGCTTCGCTTGATACTCGCTGTCTGGCCCAAGTCCACCCACTTTCCCCTGTTCCACTGGTCCACCCCTTGACCAGCTTCCATCCTCGGGATCCCCCGGTGAAGCGCATGTCTGCCTACCTTCTCCTCTTCCCCCTGGGCCACCAGTGGCCTCCTGCTGCCCCTGCTCGCCATTGTCCAAGCAAGTGCCGCCTACTTTCACCTGCACCCCCTTGTCAGGCCATTGATGCATGTCTTCCATTCACCCACAGGTCAAGCCCATGTCCACCAGCCCGCCTGACCTTTGTCTTCCAGCCTGTGGCCACCTGATTCTCCTGTGGCCCCTTGTGCAGCTCAGGCCATCTGTCTTCCCTTGCTCCCCTTTGTGCAACCTGCAGCCACCAGGTTTCTACGCACCCCCTTTTTGAGCCCATCGCCGAATGATTTCACCCGCACCGCCCCCTTGTCCAACGTGTGCCTCCTGCTTTCCCCTGATTCTCGTTCATCTGCCCATGGCAACCTGCCTACACGTGCTTCCACATGTGAGGCTGCAATGGCCTGCCTTCCCCTGCTCAGCCGTAGCCACACTGTGGCTGCCTTCCTTCCAATGTGCACTCCCGTTGTCCAGCCAGAGGCCACATGCCTCCTCCAGCTACTCCTTTTCAGTTAGTGGCTGCCTGCCTTCCCGGCTCCCACTTGCTCACCCAGGGGCTGGCTGCCTTCCCATGGACCTCCTTGTTTAGCCCACGGCCACTTGCCTTCCCCTCTGGTCTCTGGCGCATCCAGCGGCTGCCTGACTTCCTCTGCACCCCCTTGTCCAGCCCAGGGCTGCGTGCCTTCCACTGCTTCCACATGTCCATCCAAGAGCTGCCTGCCTTGCCCTGTTCCCCATTGTCAAGCCATGGGTGCCAGCCTTCCTTGCTCCCACGTGTTCCTTTGTGGCCACTTGCGTTCCACTGCAGCCACTTTTCCAGCCTTTGGCCACCTGCCTTCCCCTGCATCACTCTGTCAAGCTCAGGGCTGCCTGCCTTCCACTGCTTCCGCCTGTCAAACTAAGGGCTGCCTGCTTGCCCCTGTTCCCACTTGTCGGACCATCGATGCCGGCCTTGCCCTGTACCCACTTGTCCAGCCCACAGCAACATGCCGTCCCTGCTCGCCTTTGTCCAGAATGTTGCCGCCCACCTTCCCCTGCTCCCCGTGCCAGCCCGGGGTCGCCTGCCCTTTCCAGTTACCCTTGTCCACACCGTGGCCGCCACACATTCCTTATTCCTCCCTGTTCAGTCCAGGTCCAGCTGAGTTCCCCTGCTCCCCTTTTTCTAGACCGTGGCCTAATGCCTTCTCCTGCTCACACTTGTCCTGCCCATCTCTGCCTGCGTTGCTCTGCACACCAGTGCCCAAACCAGAGCAGCGTGCCTTCCTGTGCTCCCCCTTGTCCAACCCACGGCATCCTGCACTCCCCTGCATGCACTCCCTTGTGCAGCACATGGCCGCCTGCATTTCCCCAGGTACCACTTGGGTTGGCAAGGCCAGCCTCCCCTCCCCTGCTCCCTTGTTGTTCACCGTATGGCTGACTGCCTTCCCCTGGACCACCTTGTCCACTCCGTGTCCGCGTTCGTTGCCTTGCTGCCCTTGCCCAGCCTGGAGCCACCTGACTTCTGCAGGTGCCCGTTGTCCACCATATGCCTGCGTGGTTTCTCCTGGACCACTTGTCCATCCGTTGGACCCCTGCAGTCCCCATGTCCCCTGGATCTAGCCAGTGTCCACCTTCCTTCCCTGCTGTCACTTGTGCAGCCCATGGCTGCCTGCTTTTCGCCGCTCCCCCTTGTGCAGCTCAGTCCCAAAATCCTTCCCCTGCTCGCCTTGTCCAACTAAGAGTAGAATGACTTTCCCTCCCCCAATTTTGTCCTGCCCAGAGCCATCTGACTTGCCCTGCTCCCCCTTGTCTAGCGCAGGGCCACATGCCTTTCCCCGTTTCCCCTTGTGCAGCCTCTGGCTCCCCGTCTTCCTCAGCTGTCCATTGGCCAGCCCATGGCCACCTGCCTTCCCCTGCCTCCCCTGGCCCAGCCCGTGGCAACATGCCTTTCCCTGCTTCCCCTTGTCTCTCAGTGGATGCCTGCCTTTCCCGGCTTCCCCAGGTCCCGCCCAGTCCCGAAACCCTCCTCCTGCTCCCCTTGTCCAGCCAAGTGTCGCCTGCCTTCCCCTCCTCCCCGTTGTCCAGGAAATGGCCGCCTGCTTAACCCTGGAGCCCCTTGTCCAGCCCATGGCCGCCCGTTTTCCCTCACCCAGTTTCTCAAGCTCATGGCTGCCTGACTTCCCCTGTTCCTCTTGTCCAGTACAGTTCCACCTCCATTCCCCTTCTCCACTTTTTCCAGCCCGTGGCTGCCTGCCTTAGCCTGCTCCCGCTTGCCTAGCCTATCTTCGCTTGTGCTTCTCGGCTCACAAGTGTCCACGCCATGGCAGCCTGTCTTGCCCAGCTCTCCTTGCCCTGCCTCTGGCTGCCTGACTTGTCCCCCTTGTCCACCTTATGGCTGCAGGCCTTCCCCTGGACCCTCTTGTGCAGCCGCTGGTCCCATGCATTCCTTGTCTCCCCCCGGCCAACCTCTGGCCACCTGCCTTGCCGTGCTGTCAATTGTGCTTCGCGTAGCTGCCTGCCTACTCCTGCTTCCCTTGTGTAGCCAGTGGCTGCCTTCCTTTCCTTGCTCCCCTTTGTCCAGTTCAGGCCTGGAGTCCTTCCCGTGGTCCCCTTGTCCAATCAAGGAACACCAGCCTTCCCCTGCACCCCGTTATCTATGCCATGGACACCTGTTTTCCCCTGAACGCCATTGTGCAGCCTGGGGTCGCCTGCTTGCCCTGTTACACTTTGTCAGGCCCAGGGCCACCTGCCTTCCCCTGCTACCTCTTGTCCCGCTCAGGGTCTCATGCCGTCCTCTGCTTCCCCTTGTCAAGATATGGCTGCATGTCTTTCCTTGTACACCCTTGTCCAGCATGCTGCCAGCTGCCTTCTTCCACTCACTCTAGTCCTACTCAAGGCTGCTGCTCTTTGCCTGCTCCTCTTTGTCCAGCCCATGGCCGCCACCCTTCCTTTGTTCTTACTTGACCAGGCCTTGGCCGCCCCTGTTCCCACATGTCCTACTCAGGTCAGCCTCAATTGCACCCCGCGGCTGCCTGCCTCCCATTGCTCCCTCTCGTCCACCCCAGGGCTATCATGCTCCCACTTGTCCATCCCAGGTCCGCCTAACTTCTGCAGCTCCCCCTTGTCTATTCTGTGGCTAAGTGTCTTCCCTTCCTGCCCTTCGTCCCATCCATGGCCCCCTGCCATCCCCTGCTCCCCTTTTCAAGCTCATAGCCCACTGCCTTCCCCTGTTCGCACTATTCCTGCCCTTTGGCCACTTGCCTTTCCCTTAGGCCATTGGTCCAGCCAGTGATCACTTTCCTTCACCGGCTCACCCTTTCTTAGCGCAAGACCACCTGCCTTCCCCTCTTCGCCCTTGTACGGCCCATGGCCACTTGGATTCCTCTGTTCCCCTTGTTCAGCCCTTGGCCACCTGCCTTCCCTTTCTCCCCAATAACCAGCCCAGGGCTTCCTGCTTCCCCTGCTACCACTTCTAGAGCCAATGGCCACTTGTCTTCCTCTGTTCCCCCTTGTCAAGCTTGAGGCAGCCTGCCATTGCGTGCTGCCTGTTGTCCAAGTCCATGGATGACTGCCTTTCCCTGTTCCACCCTTTTCCATTCCATGTATACCTGCTTTCCCCTGGAATGCCTTGTCCAGCCCGTGGCTGCCTACCTCTCCTGTTACAGTCTGTCAATCCATGGTCTGCCTGCCTTCCCTTGTTACCACTCTCCCTTCTGTGACCGCCTACCTTCCCATCCTTTCTTTTGTCCAGCCTACGGATGCCTATCTTTCCCTGCTTCCACTTGTACAGTTTGTGGCCATCTGTCCTCATTGGTCCCCCTTCTCCATCCAGTGACACCCAGCATTCCCTTCTCTACTTCTCCCGCCCGTGGTAACTACAATTCCAGCACAGGACCAACTGTCTTTCACTGCTTCCCCTTTTCCAAACTTCCTCCCCAATTCCCCTTCTCCCCGTTGTTCCACTGTGGGCCAGTTGCCATCTCCTGCTTCTCTTTTCTACTGTATATCTGCCTGAATTCGCATGCACTTCTTTGTCCAGCCCAGGTCCACCTGCTTTCACTCTTTCTTCCTTGACCAGCCATGGCCACCTGTCTACCCCTGTTCCAACCCATGGAAAGGACCAATAGGACCAACCCTGAGCCATCTACCTTCCCCTGCTCACCCTTGTTGCATCCCGTTGCCTTCTGACTTGCCCTGCTCACACCACTCACTGCAGGTCAACCTGAATTCCTCTCCTCCCCCTTGTCCCTTTTGTGGCTGCCTGCATTCTCCTTTTTCCATTTGTCCAACCCCTGGGTGCCTGATTTCCCTTTCTACCCCTGTCCATCCCAGGTCTGCCTGGGCTCCGCGGCTTCTACTTGACCAACCCATGTTCACATGTTTTTCCATGTTCTTCCTTGTCATCCCTGGGCCCCCTTCCTTCCCCTGCCGCAGCATGTCCACCCCATGGCCACCTGAGTTTCCCTAATCAATCTTGTCCAGCCCAGGGCCGCTTTCGGAGTGAAGGCTCTATCTTGTCCTGCCCAAGGCAGCCTGCTTTCTTCTGGTTCCCTTTGTGGAGCTGAGAGTGACCTGCCTACCCATGGACACATTTGTCAAGCCTGTGGCTGTCAGCCTTCCCCTCCTCCCCCGATTCAGCGTGTGGATGCCTGATTCCCCTTCTTCCCCTAGTCTAGTCCTCGGTCGCCTGTCTTCCCTGCTACCTATTGTGCAGCCCAGGGCCGTCTGCTTTCCCCAGCTTCCGCTTGTTCAACTGAGGGCCGCCTCTCTTCTGCCCCCTCCTCTTAGACCGAGGCCGCATATCTTCCATTGCGACCTCTTGTCCACCGTTGTCCGTCAGACTTCCTCTGTTCCACCTTGTCCAGCTCAGGCACACCTGCTCTTCCCTGCTTTCCATTGTCCGGAACATGGTGGGCTGCCTTCTTCTGGTCCCCCTTCTGCAGGCCATGGGCGCATGCCTTCCCTTGCTTCCCCTCGTCAAGCTCAGGGCTGCCTGCCTTCTCCAGCTCCTCCTTTACAGACAGTGGCTGCCTGTCTTCTCTTGGAATCCCCTAGAGCGGCCTCTGGTCACATGTGTATCCCTGCTCTCCCATGTCCCTTTGTGGCCCCATGCCTTGCCCGGCTCCCAATTGTCCTGCCCTAGGCAACCTTACATCTCCTGTTACCCTTTGTCCTGCCCATGAAAGCCTGCCTACCTGTGCTCATCATAGTGGCTCAGCATTATCAACAACACAGGTTTGCTTAAGAGCTTGAAAGATGTGTTTTCATCTAAAATGGGTTTCCAAGACTAATCAAACGTCTGCCGTGGAGAATACGGCAATAGTATGAGTTGTCATACACAACGCCTTTGCTGATACCCAGGAAGCGAGACATTTCCAGTGGCATTAGACCCCTTGTTTGGCTCCCATTGATCAAATATGCCTTCCTAAAGGCAGAAAAGACAATTGGAGAGGACACTGCCACAGACATCTGAAATCAGGAACTCCTTGCCTGGCAATCTGAAGCAGTCAGATCAAGAGGGGTGGTTTCATCTGCATGCTGTTACCTTATATCCCTTAAAGTCACTAACGAAATGAACCTAGAAGAAGGTCTCCTGAAAACGTGATGTAAGGCACCCGCTGAGAGGCTGTTGCCAAAGCATTGCAATTTTCACGAAGAAACCCCTCTGAAATTCCACTGCAATCCCATTGCTTGCAAGTGTCTGTAATGAAGAAAAACGAACCACAAAGCTATTGGAAATACTTAGCCCCAGTGGATGGATATTTTCTTCGAAAGCGGAGAACTAAACTCAGTCACCTGTTTGTCTGTGGAGCAGGCGGAAGTAGAAGGAGGCGTAATTCCTAATGCAATTGCTGATACTAAGGATCAGAGGTATGTTGACTAGCGGTTGGGACCTC